>NDFG01000007.1:2566630-2605338 GCA_002167245.1 Sporophila hypoxantha
CAGAGGAGGTGTGGGCTGTGTCTTTAGGGTGCCCTGCAGACCTGGGAGCTCACACTGTCCCACTTGCCTGCTCAGGAGTCCCAGACCATACATTTGATTCCCCCAGGAACCAGGAGGCTCCTTCAGAGAAGGGTGATGAGAACCTCCAGCCTCTTTGTGATTGTGGCTGCGTGCTCAGAGCCCTTTGTCAGGAGGGAGCTGCTTCTGGATGGCTGCTCAGGGGGAGAGGGGTGAAGCACTTGGGTATTTTTAGCTCTTTTCCATGCCTGTGGTTTTTATATGCTAATCTGTTTGTTTCTTTCCAGCCTTTGGAATATTCATTCCACAACATCTAAAATTTGACACCTGCTGTAGCTTGTATTATCACTTTCACCCTCAGAAACCCAGAAATTATTAAGGTGGAGTAATTGCTATCCTATTATATAATAACTACTTTAATCCAGCAATCATAACGTGATTTGAAATGAACCCTTTTGTGCCATTGATTTTGGAATAATTACTGTTATATTGTACTTCTGCAAGAGTTATTCTCAGTTAACCACTTGAAAATAATACGCTCTACTTATTGAAAAAAATAAATCTGATTATCCCCCAAAGCTCGATGTTCTTTCTACATCTGTGCCTCAATTGTCTGCTGGTGACCTGAGATGCTCAAACAGGCTCCTTTCTGTAACTACTCCAGGAAATATCCGTGGGCCAAAAACCTCCTTCCAAGCCTTTTTTGGTGGGGGTTTTTCCCTCAGAACCAGGGATGTGGTCACTGTTCAACCCTGCTGGGCCTGACAGTTGTTTAATCAGGAAACAGTGACAAAGACTCAAGGAAAATGCAGGATTTTTTTTCCTCATCCTGCCTCCAAAATCTGATTTTCATTTGTCTCTCTGTATACATGAAAAATTTGAATAAAACCATCAAATTTTGTGAACTGAGGTTTTGTCCCTTTGAAGCAAGGAGGTGCTGTCCGTATTTAAAGATATAAAGAAAAATATCCTGTGGTTGTTGGTTATCCATGGGAGCATTCCCATTTTCAGTGTTTTGTCCTTCTGAACCTCTAAATTCTTGCTGGGAGAGGGTTTTTTCAGTAGGGAAATTGTGGAAAAATTGTATATTTTCAGCWTTTTCTGATTTCATGGAAGCTCTGGTGTGGCCTCTTTGCTCCTGTATTGCARAATGGAGAGGAGAGAAGATGTTTGATTTATTTCCTTTGTTTCTTTCCTTGCTGGGRGAGCAGGGATGAGTTTGGCTCCTTTAGTTATTCACCAGCCTTTGTTGTAGAGATCAGAAGTGTGACATTCTCTGTCTGAAAGTTAATGAAACATTGATAAAAGTAAAAAATTACAGTGGAAACAATGYGAAAACTCTATTATTTTCCAGAAACATGCATTTATTTGGGACTAAGACCCAGAATGAGTGAACAGCTTTGTGTCATGGAAGAGCCAGAATGAAATCCCAGYTGTTCTCTGAGTCACCTTTGTGGTGGCTGCAGAAGAGATTTGTTAAAAAGAGTTCTCAGTTTTCCAGATTTGATTCTACATGGGCAAGATTGTCACATCTTTTCAAGGCTGCTCTTTTCAGTGAGCCCCTGAATATGGGTCAGCAAACTTGAGAGCACATGAGCAGGCTGATAAAGCAGAAGTGAAAGACTCACTAATGTGTCAAGTATTGATGTTGCTGCAAGCTTTCCCTTGTCTCCTGCTCCCTGAGTAAATAATTCACCAAACTCCTGTTAGTCCTCCTGGTGATGCTGAGGGATTTTTTTTCATGGATTTGTAAATTTCTGGGAGGGGTTTTTGATGATTTCAGAGCTGTGGTGGTGGGGCGTGTGCTCCTTGGCTCTGTCCAGTTTTGCATAAGTGTTTTCCCTCACTTTTTCAAGGTGTGCAGATCTGCTGTTGGCCCTTCCTGAAAGGTCAGGAAATTCCAGCGATTGAGCAAAACAGAGCATATTTTAAAGTACAGCTCCAATTGTTAATGAGATGGGAGGTGAGTCATGATTGAAAGTGCAAGGGAAATGCTGATGGACTTCCACTTGTATTTCTCCTCCTGCGTGCAACAAAAGAAAGGGAATTTTAATCTCATCCAAACCCAGAATTCTTTTGTAGACCAACGCCTCCCCCTTATTGCTGCATCACTGGGGTGATGTTTYTAGGACAGTTCAATTCCCCCATGAATTTGGGATCCATGGAGCATTGCCATTCCCAGCCAGTCCATGGGAAGCCCRCAGTGGCTGCTCCTCCTCCACGTGCAGGTGGCTCTGTCTGTCTGCAATGTGGTCAGTGGCACGGAGGGARGTCCAGAAGCCTTCCCACATTTGTCCTGTTTATCCCTGCGTGGCCCAGGTTGCTGCCAGAGGCAGGCAGGGTATTTATAGCTGGAATATTTGATGTCCCCGTCGCCCTCCTCAGGCCATGTCTGATTCCTTCGGCTTCAGCGGGCTCCATGAGGCTTCTCCTGGTTTTTGTGCTCCAGGCACAGCTCCCTGAGTCAGCGCCAGCCTTCCCTTGGTGCTTGCAGTGGATTTTCCTTTAAAATATGCATTGCCCTTTGGATTTTGTGTGGGATCAGCACCTCCTGCGTCTGGCGCGCCGAGGGCCCTGAGGAAGTTCAAGGAATGGCTCCTCCTCTTGGATCATCATTCCCTTGCTTYTGTCCCAAAGCCCTTCCATTGAATTAACCATGGGATTATTTATAGCAGCCCTTTTTGAGCCAGGCCAGCCTCCAGCACTCAGGAATTACTGGGAATCCGTGTGGTGGGAATTCTGGATTTGGGAGATCTGTCCTCCAGCGCTCCCCCGGAGCCCAACCCTGGGATGGAGATAACCCCTCACTGACCCTTCCTGCTGCATTTTCTGCTTTTCCAAAGGAAAGAGCTGCAAATTCCCTCATGGGAATTTCTTGGCTTTCAGGGGTTTTTTTCCCCCCTAAAAAAATACATACATAAAGTGAAAGTGTCTGGGCCAAAGGGGTTCATTGGTGTTCAGAATTTAATTTAAAATCATGTTTGTTCAGTCTTCCCATGAAGACAATGAATTCAAGTTTTGATGCACTCTGGAAGCCAAGGATTACATCCTGTTTYCCTTTTGTCCCTGTGATATTCCCCACTAATTTCCTTGGCTTTAATCACCATTTCAGTCCTTTCCTTGGTTTTTATTTCACTTGTTAGGAAAAGGAGAAAAATGGGAAGCTGGTTTTCTGTTGATTCCTGAAAGTTGTGGGAAATAGGTAATAAATAGGCTTTAGGATAAGGAATCTCTTCTTTTTCCATGGATGAACAGGAAGAGGTTGATGCATTTGGGTTTTTACTCATCCTTTTTTTGCTTTAATTTCTTTTTGACTTTATCCTGATGCTTCYTTTCTCTTTACCTGCCAGAACTTTGGAATTTCTTGTGTTAGTGCCAACATATTTAGGCTCAAGTTTAACAAGAGTTAAGTGTTAATTTGGTAATGGAGACAAAGACCCACCAAAGCCCAACCTTGATGAAGGAAGGTGTTGGTGACCAGGGAGGATCAGGGCCCTCAGAGCAGTGGGAATTGATGGTTTTTGGCCAAAACAGGTTCTACCAGGCCATCTCCACCTTTGAAATGCACTGGTTTCCTCATCCCAAATCCTGGAATTACATTCATCAGCCTCCTGTACCATGCCCCAAATTTTTTTTCTCCAGCAGTGCCCAGAAGCATCTCTGGAATAATCCCATTCAAAATTCATTGCTTTGTATTGTTAACTTCAACCCCAAAATGCTGAGACAGCTCAATGTGTCTGGAGCCACTCTCTGAATCCCAATCATTCCAACATCTGCCCCATGGCTTGGTCAGCATTTATCCCTCCAATGTTTTTGCAAGGAAAAGTTGTCTCTAACACTATTCTAGGCAAGGTTTACAAGGTTTCATGATTAAAAATGCATTTTTATGCTGTTTCCAAAACACCACTTTCATTTTATTGCTAAAGTGGTATAAATTCCACGGTGAGCACTCTATGAAATGCTATTTATAGGAGAAATAAATGGAGCTGCAGCCCTGTGCTGGGGTTTGCTGGCTCAAGATGAGCTGTATTTTATACCTGGCAATTATGCACAGAAAAGCAAGAGGGAGAAAAATGCTGTTTGAAATGATTGTGGGGTTTGTGTGGCCCTGTGGAACATCCAGCAGTGGCTGGTGAGACCTGCCAGGATGATCTGAACTAAAAAATCAGGGTGGCAGTAACAAATTGTCCTTTTCTGCTGCCTCTGTAATTCAATGATCCATTATTGCTGGAATGGGGATTCCAGAGGAGGCAGCAGCTGCAGCCTTTGCTGGGAATGGGGGCTTGGAGATATTCCTGCAATGATTTRGGGGCTGGACTCTGAGTCAAGTAGAGGAGCCACAGTTTCCACCTTGAYCCTGTCTCCTGAGCACGTGGAAGCACCTGAGGAGAGGAAGCAGCCTCAGGTTGCACCAGATGAGGTTGGATTGAAGGAAAAAATTCCTTTTGTCTATTGGAATAAATCACACAGACTCCATTTTCTTCATATTGGAGAAAAAGCCATTCTTTATTCACATTTTTATCCAGTTTTACAGCCCTGTGTGTGACTCCCATGGGTCAGGAGCTCTCTTGCCAATCACTTTATTGGTCAGTAACAAGTTGTTATTCTGTATTTATTGGTCACTCCAACCCTGGTGTGTACCTGCTGAAAAGTTGTTTGTGACAGATAGTTTTCATTTTTCTAAGGGTGTGCAAACAGTTTATCCAGGTGCTGGTTGTTTTTCCCCAGGAATAGATTTTTATGTTGATAAACTGCTCACACCAGGATTGCTTCCACATGGGAACTTGCAGAGGGCTCACCTGACAAGGCCAGACAGCGATTCCAGGCTTGATTTTCTGATTTTTTAAAAATAATTTTTTATTATAATTTTTTATAATTTTAAAATAATTTTTCTACCTTACTGCAACGCTTATCCAGCCTTGGCACAGCTGCCCAGGGCAGTGGTGGAATCCCCATCCCTGGAGGGATGGAAAAGCCACCAGGATGTGGCACTTGGGGACACAGGGGTTGGTGTTTGGGCTTGGTGGGTGATTGTGGAGGGCTTTTCCCACCCAAATGAATCCATGATCACCTCAGCAAATCAGAATTTTKCTCCAAGGAACACTAATTCCAGCTGCATTATTCTCAGGTCTGGTTTGCAGGAGATGTGCAGAGCAGGGCATAAAACACTTCTGTCACAGGGGGATATTTTATTTCCTTCCACCTTAGGTTCAGAATTTGGTGAGGTGGAGATGACCTGTCTTGGCCAAAAAYCATCAATTCCYACTGCCCTGAGGGCYCTCATCCTCCCTGGCCACCAACAGCTTCTTTCAGCAAGGTTGGGCTTTGGTGGGTCTTTGTCTCCATTRCYAAATTAACACTTAACTCTTGTTAAACTTGAGCCTAAATATATTGGCACTAACACAAGAAATTCCAAAGTTCTGGCAGGTAAAGAGAAAGGAAGCATCAGGATAAAGTCAAAAAGAAGGTAAAGCAAAAAAGGAAGAGTAAAGCTTTAAAGCATTACCAAAGCATTTGGCACTTGGTGACGATTCCCCTTTATAATTTAAAGGATTTTCTTTACATATGGAAACAAATCCATCTTTTTCATGTCTTCAGTGAAACCACGCAACATCCAGAGCAGTGGAGAGCAATTTAAATTTAAARTCACTTTCTTAAGTGAAATCATGCAACATGCAGAGCTTTGGWGAGCAATGTAAAGTCAGTAGGTTTGGCAGTTACTGGGCAGTGACCTGTATGGTTTAACAGAGGTTAGGAAAGAAGAGAACTTAATTTTGGGTGATTTCTTGCAAATCTTGAAATGATAATTTGAATAAGCTCAGGAAAACAATGTCTGAATCTTCCTATTCAGTATGTTAATACATATAGAAGTATATCTATGTTTAGATATATATATCAGTATATTTAAAAAACCAAGACTTAGAAATAAAATTAATAGAACTACTACAAATAAACTGCTGTAAACCCACTTAATCTGAGGTTATTTAGGAATAAATCCAAAATTTTGAAAGACTATCCCACTGCAGCCTTGGAAATGAATTTGTCTCGGTGAAGCTGCAGTGGATGGATGGTAAATAATCGAGTTATTTCTGATGTCGTGGTAATGACACAGCTTTGAGGTGTTGAATGACAACTTTTTGGACTTTCTTGACATTTCTGAGTTGGGAGAGCTCCTAGGGACCTGCATGGCCATGGTGGGGTCTGTTTTGTCAGGGCCCAGGGGATGCTGCTCTCCCTGTGCAGAGCTGTTGGGGAAATGCTGATTTTCCTGGCAAGGGAAGGACTCAACATCTGCCAGGCAAAACCCAGTGGGAATGAGGCATTTTGCTGCTGGGGAGAGTCAGTGCTGTCCCAGGGCTGTTGGTGCTGAGTGGGGACTCAGGGTCACTTTAGTCACTTAATTAAGGCTTTATTTAATGGTATTAGTTGGGTTTGTGCTGGTTTTTGAGAAATTAGTGGTTATAGTGTACATGTGTAAATAAATTAGTAGCAGCACTTTGCACCTCATCCTCAATTTAAAATAAAAATGGGAAAAACCTACAAAAAAAAAAAAAAAAAAGAAAAAAAATCAAAATCCCTTAGTACACCCAAGGAGAAGGATCCCAGCTGAGCACTGTTTTTCATTTAAAAATTCTTTTCCTCTTATTCTCACTCAGTTAATGTTATGAGATTGTAGGACCTCTGCTGCACTTGGGAAATGAAAGAAAACAAGGATTTGGGAATGTGGGGAGCCAGCCCTGTCCCAGGAACACCACCCAACTGTTTGAGAAGTTTCAGTACAACCAGGTTTTATTTTAACATGAAAAATGTGACATCATGTGTGGAGGAAGGTTCTAAAAGCAAATGAAATGATGGCAGCTACTTTTATAGTCACTTAATGCACAAGGTAACTATTTTTACATGTCTTGTTAAGGAAAAGAATCCATTAAAATACAATTTTCTCTTTTTTCCCTAAAAAAAAAAATCTTTAATCCAATGGCAGATTTGTTGCAAAAAAAGGAAAAGCCATGCTCTAAAGAGAGCCTGTATTCCCAGGGACTGGAGGTCAGGTGTGGAAAAATTCCTCTGGAGAGGATGAGTGAGAAACTTCCATGAAGTCAGGTGGCAACAACTTCAGGCCAATAAATCCCCTGTTAAACTCCCCAAACTCGCCTGTCAAAGCCTTGAACTTAATTTTTTGAACGCATGTTTAATGCAAAAATAAATCTCTCTTCAGAGAGTAGCAAACTTGCCAGACTGAGTTAGACACATGCAGCTGGGCCAGACTGGTTGAATATTTAATAAGCTGGCACCAGATTTTTGGTCTTGTTAGATATTTTTTATTTTTAATTTTATTTTTTCCTACTATAAAAAAAAAAACAACTCACATTCTGTTGTCTGAGGAAGGAGGAGAATTGAGGATCGAGYACTTAGCAAATCTTTACCTCAGTGTCTTAAACATGTTTTTGGATTGCCTGTGCTGACAAGGAATTTGATGTCAGAAATTATTTGTTAAAACTTCTCTCAGCTGCTCAAAGCAGGAGTAATCTTTGATAAAAATTTGAAAAACATCTGTTCTKTGTCACTGGCAAAACTGATTTTATTTTTTTTTTTAATTTAAACTGATGTTCTTTGAGATCCTGATGAAGCACAAATTATCCTGCCTTTGAATTGAGCCATTTTAGTGYAAAAATAGTGCAAAAATAAAGCCCATTAGAAGGGAATGCAGCCACTGGGGCTGAGGAGTGGAAAATGGAGATAATGGACTGGCAGCCTGGGACTTTTGGGAGTGGGATAAATGCAGTTGTAGCATCTGAGGGAAGAAGCCAATGGTTATTTACTGCTGGCCTGGATTTATCTGGGGTGTTTCCCTGTGAATTGGGCTCGATAAATGTGTTATTTTTAAAGAGCCCCCAGGGCCTTTGGGATGTGGAGAAAATCAGGAGGATGATCAAATTAAAAGTGAAGCTGTGACATAAAGTGGATAAATGTTAGGATTGGGTGACATAGCCATAAATAAGTGCTGGTAATTCCTCCTGACGTGCTCCATACAGATATTTTACCCAGCTCTCCTGAGAAGCAGTTACAAGTTCCCTGGAGTGTGGTTCAGTGCAGACTCTGAATAGGTTTCCTTTTTTTATTTGGCCATTTATATTTCCTGCATTTCTGGGCTTTTCTGCTTTTACACAGAAAAGGAAAACACACAAGACACTTGGTTTGGAAAGGCTGCCGAGGTGCCAAGCGTGGCCTAAACGTGTGGAACTTTTATACRAGTTTTCCTCACCAAAAGTGGTGTCAAACATTGGCCCAGCTGCCCAGGGCAGTGGTGTTCTGTTGGAACCCTGCATGCTGAGAATTTTGGATTTCTGTGCTGACAGACTCTGACCCCCAAGAGAACACTGCATTGACCTGAGGCCGTGGAGAAGCTTCCAGAATGGAATGATGGCACTGGGATTGTGGGTGTGGAGTTTGGATAGATGTGTGTGATATCACAGGGTGGAAAACTCAGAGTTTAAGGCTTTAGAATATAGTAATAGATATAAAGCAAGATGGAAGTTTTAGGGTTGAGGCTGCTCCTTCTTCTCCACCAGTTTGGGGGGTATTTTGTAATTGGATAAAAAGTCCCCATTGCGGGCCATGGGTGGTTTGTTATTGGGTTAAAAGTAAAAATAATTKAGGTGTCATTTCTTAATTGGACAGTTTATCCTTAAAAGGCCTTGTAGAGAGAGAGAGAGGGGCTCCATTTTTAGGTTGTTGGAGTGAAATGCTGTAGAACTGACAACCTGTAAGACTGTGACATGGATAAGAAATAATAAACATTTCAGTCTGGACATGAAATACCAGCTAGAGCACTTTCAATCCTGACCCTGACCMAGGCAGAAAAAGAAGATAAAGAACTGACAGTGTTCTCATTGCTGGAGGGAGCTAAAAGCCACCAGGATGTGGCACTTGGGACRTGGGGCAGTGATGGGACTGGTTGGATTTGATGGTCTTGGRGATTTTTTCCAAGTTTTCTAAATGATGCTGAGATTTTGCTCTGTGTCCCTTCCTCAGGACAGCTGGCTGCACCTCAGGGGAAAAAGAAATAATTATTATTTTTGTGCAGTTATGGTGGTGATGAACATTTAATTTATAAATTCCAGCCTGTGGCCARGCTCCATGCAAGGAACAGGGTTAAAAAAAAGGAGTAATTATGTTCTCTAATGGCTGAAATGCTTCTCTGGAGCCTTCTCTAGGATAACTTTTGAAATTGGGATTTTCTTCCTAAATTCTTGGAGGAGAAATTGGAATTGGTGAGRWATCTTGGATTGGGAGYTAAGCCTGTCCTTTGGAAATGCATYARGTCAAGTCTCCAATTATTCAGGAAGAGAAGGAAACACCAGAACTTCCTGAATATTTCTGGGTTTTTTGTGGCATTAATTAATCATCGTGTAAAAATTGTCCCTTTATTTATTGTTTTTGTGGAGTGAAACTTGGATGTGTATTTTTGTGGGTGACAGATGTTGGAATAAATTTTTGAAGAGGTGAAATTAACAAATACCTTGGCCTAATTTCCAAAATTGGTCAGCTTGGTGTGAATTTTTCTGCTTTTTTTGGCCTTCAGTGGTAAATGTCTATTTTTGGGCTCTAATGTATTGTGGAGAGAAGGGAATAATGCACTGMGAAATTCAAACTATATTGCAAATCTTATCTGGATGGAATTGAATTATTCACCCTGACACAGCAGAAAATACAGGGMTATCACCTCAGGATGTGTGATTAAGCTGAGGTATTTTTCAGCACAATATCTTGTTTTTTGATGGAGTACAAGCAATCAGAAATTGCTCTGTATTTTGTAAACAGCTGCATTTCCTATTCCATGCTTTTGTTCTGCAATACTTTTAACATCACAGACTTTTTACAATATAAAAAAATAAGAATAGTTGGGGTTTTTTTCTTTGCTGCRTTTATGAGAATTCTCCCCTCTCAAAATCACAAAGCTCGATTTTCTATCAGAACCACTGAAGTCACAAATGAAGACTGATCCTCTCCCTGAACTCCCCTTCTGGTGAGCCACGGCGTGGGGTTGGCACAATCTGTTCCTCAAACAGGGAGAAGCTGGAGAACAAAGCTTGGTTTGATGGGAAATCCAGCAGGATGCAACTGTGGATTGTTGGAATAATTTTAATTTAGTAATGCTAATGAATCTTCTCCCTCGTCCTGGGCTTTGTTTGGCGGGASAGTTGGAAATTAAGGAAAGCAGATATTGGAATTACCAGGGCAATCAGGCTTCATAATCACCACCCAGCAGAGGATTTTATTTCAGCACTGAACAGGAAATATTCAGGACAGTGGCATTAATATTTTTTCTTTGAGACATGTTCAAATTAACCAATTCTAGGCATAGGAGAAAGTGAAAATCACAGATACCCAGAGCATTTGCTGCACCCCAGGTGATGAATTCTAAGCTCATGGTAGGATTCTTACAGATATTTCACAGAATTCACTGGGTTGGAAGAGACCTTCAAGATCATTGAGTCCAACCCAGTCACAACACCTCAACCAAACCATGGCACCCAGTGCCACATCCAGTTCTTTTTTTTTTAGCCTCGTTCCATCTGAAAACTTTTGGAATTGGGAGCTTAATCTGGATTATTGTTGTTGTTGTTGTGTTTGTCTTGCGAGAAATTTTTTTATGTACATGAGTGAAAGAAAACTTGGTGAGTCCACATGCTCCGAGTAAAACAAAGACTTCTAGGGACAGAAAAATGGCAGTTTAAATGAGAACTCACATCTGTTGATGTGTTTTGTCGCTTGTGTGGGGTTTGGTTGGGTTTTTTCCTGTTTTATTTCCCTGCTCAGCTGGGAGCGGGTGCASATGGGGAGAAGTGCGGTTATTGCTGATAACGACTCTGTGGATGCTGCCCACAACAGCAGCGAGGGATGAGACAGCAAGGGTTGAGGGGCAGCCTCGTGGCAGGGATTGTTCTCCCTGGCTTTTAGGAGTCAGTTGCAATATGTGATTATATTTTCTCTCGTAGAACTTTGAAACTACTCTGGGCGCTGCATTTTTATTTTTATTTCTCCTTTTACTCCAGTYGTGTTCTTGGAGTGCTTGACTACTTTTTTTTTTTCCCCTTCATTTATTTTTCTGGAAATGGTTCAAAAGACATTTGGAGGAGTTAATGAGACAATTTGCAATTTATCTTGGTGGTTTTTTTTTTTCCTTTTGGGGGCGATCCAAAGCCATTTGGAGGCAATAGAATGGTCTCACTGACTCTGAGGAGCTATGGGTGAGGCCCTTGATGAGAATTGTTGTGAGTCTATTGACAATTAGGTGATGTCTCCATATGTGAAATGATAAAATACAAGTGTAAATGTTATAGCTCAGAATGTTTTAGTGCTGCTTGCAGCTCTGTTTTTGCAGCACGCTGCAGTGACTCTGCTGGGGCCAAAACAGTGTTTGGGTGCAGGAACCACTTTAAAACAACCAGACACTGCTGGAATGATCAAAACTGGTCCCAAAATAAGAAAAATAAGAAAGGAAGCTCAAACCCAGGTTTATTATTCCAATAGGGGTGTTGGAAATAGGGGGAGCAAGGCTCCTTTGGGGTCAGTGTGGGTTGTAAGGCCCCTACAGAGCAGTCCTTATTGCACATTAATTATACGTTAACACATTTGTGTCATGCCAGAGCAGAGGGTAAATATGGATACGAGGGAAGAAACTGAGATAAAAGACRAGTGGAGAGGAGAATTGAAATTGGTCTCCCTGGTAAACAAGGCTCAAAGTCACCCCCTGTATTTGCTGCCTGCTGAAGGTGAGGAGGGAGATGGGCGTTTGTAGCTGTGTCAATATTGGCACTTTAAAAATGGAATATAAACCAGAACTGAGCTGGGGGTGTTTCCCTCTGGGTCTCCAGCTGTGCTGCTGGGCAGTTTTGGGAAGGGCTCACCTGTGGGTGTTTCCCTGGCACACAGCAGTGATCCCAGTGCAGATCCATGAGTGTGCTCCCAACACCTCCTGCAGCAGCATCATCATCATCACAGGAGGGGTGGGCACAGGGGCAGATGTGCARCCTGGCTGTTGGAACCCTGGGGGCTGAGAATTTTAGACTTTCTGTGCTGACAGACTCTGACCTCAAGAATTGGGAATYTTGTGCTCAGTGAAAATRGATTTTTGCATAATWTTTGATTTTCCTGGGTCAAAAATCWCTAATTCTTGAGGTTCRTGGRGTGCTTCAGGGAGAAATTTGGTCCAGACACCCCATTCCTCMCCTGGGAACTGTTCCASATCCAGGTTTGAACCAGTCCATCCCTTTTTTCCCAGGCAGCAGYCCCAGGGAAGCTCTGCTTGGAGCTGTGGTGCTGCTGGGACAAAGCAGGTCAGGAAGGTGCTGCAGCACCTGGTCATTGGCAGCATCCTCCATGAGCAGTGCCTGGATGGTGCCTGGAAACTCCCTCAGACAGGAATTTTCTCAAAATGCAGCTGGTTTATTTTCTAAGGTGGCTTTGCTCCAATCTGAAATAGCTGTAATTGCAATTTTTCTTTTGTCTCATTATTAATTTCCCATTATTTCTTTAACTGACAAAGCAATCGAGGTTTGGGGATCTTATGTCTACACCTGGGCTTCTTKAATCACAGAGTCATGGAATGATTTGGGTTGGAAGGGATCTTAAARCCCATCCTGTGCCATGGGCAGGGACACCTTCCACCATCCYGGGTTGCTCCAAGCCCTGTCCAGCCTGGCCTTGAACTCTAAATTCACTTTTGGAGTCAATCCATAGAAGTTTGGTTATCTTTCACTTAATAAGGTTTYAGTGTGGGGTGGAAGCAGATGTGAGACCCCCACCCTTGTGCAYATATGAAATGTTTGGTCCTCTTTGTGCTAAGAAATTTGTGTATTTCTCAAGCAGAGCTGAGTGCAGCCAGCTCATCCTCCCATCACAAGMCTTAAGTTTCTCAGAAATAAAAGGAAATGACTCTCCTGATATAATTTTCCCCCCTCCAAAGTAGCATCCAGTCGCTGACTAATGTCTGGCTGTGCTTTGGTGGGAAGGATGAATTCTTCACGGCACCTCAGGGGGCTGCTTAACAGCTTTATCAGATAATTACAGTGCTGGAAACAATGTGTGATGTGTGCTGTGGTGTGGGGATTTGGGMTGCACCCCGTCTCCCAGGGCTCTTGGCATTAATATCTCCTCTCCCCTCATCCATTTCCAGCAGCACAGCGCGAGCTGGAGCAGATGGAGGAGCCTTGTCCCTTTTGTCCCAGCCCTGCTGCTTGTCCCCTGYCACTCTGTGCCACCAGCTCGGCTTGGCTCTGCTCCAGCACTCGGGAAAGGTCATCCCTGCCTCTTCCAAGGACGTCTGACAGGATCAGGGACTCTCTGCTCCTCTGAGGGAGCAACTCAGTGGTGGATGGCACACCCAGGGGAGGCTTTGCTGGAGTTCKGCACCCTCAGAGCTGGAATAAAAGCTCAGGGTCCTTTTTGAGTAGAATCCACTTATTTTCTGTGAAGATTTTTGGGTTTAGGACACAAACCACGTGGCTCCTGTGCAGCCTCAGGGACGCTGCTTCATTCTGGGAAGGCTGAGTCACAGYTCCTAAATATGACAAGATAATATTAACAATAAGGGGGGTCAGGAGGGAAGGAGCTGAAAGTCTGAGAAGTTYTCTCTTAACCTTTTCAGCCTGGTAACACAACTCCTTGTAAGATGAACCTGTATTAGAGCCTGAAGTTAGARGGCCTGAAATCCAACCTTCAATTAAATATTTGGCTGAAGTTAAACTTCTGCTGTAGAACTCCCCAGGGGCTGGAAAACTTATTTTCCAAGAAGGTGGAAAAAGTGAACAAGGACCTTTGAACACCCTCTGCAACCACTCCTTGCTCCTGTGAGCCCTCTGTGTGACTGAGCCAGGCGTGAAGGTTTTGTCAGGCAGGATCCTGAGTGCTGAACTTTGTACAAAATTCCTTATTTTTGGTGCATCAAAGGCCTCTGAGAACAGAAGACGATGCTAATCATGTRTTTGTGCACTTAGAAATATCAACTCATCGACTTGCAGAAGCAGAAGATGGAGGAAAACCTGGAGGAGCAAAATATAAAATTCTCTTCCATCATCAAAGTAGCAGCATCAAGCCATGACCTCTCTGTGTTCAGACACGCTGCAAGCCAGAAGCAGAATTTAAATGGGCCTGGCCTCCTTGCTGCTTAAAAAGGGAGAGAAAAACTAGTAAAAAATTACTTTTACCARCTTTCCAAACCCAGCTCAAAGCTGCTCTGTGGAAAAATGTAGGCAGGGGTTGCTTTTCACTGATTTTTTGCCTTTCACCTCCATGTATCAGTGTCCAGGTGTCCAACACCTAAAAACCACCTTGGAAGCCTCCTCAGTGCCACCCTCAGCCTCCTGAAACTACCCAAATGCACCTTCTGCAAGGGAATATTTCATTTTTTTCTGAAGAGAATCACAACTTCTCCAGGAATTTTGTTGGAGCCATGGGGATATTTGATGTTTAAACTAGATATTCCTTCTAGAAGCAGCAAACTGGTGGCACCTCGGGTTTCTTGTCTGACTCTTCAAGGACATGGTGTGGCCTCTCTGCTGGGAGTTCCAAGTGTCACTTGTCTCCACACCTKCACTTGAACATGTCCCCTGACATGGAAATGATGAGCCACAAACTGTCCCATCAGTCTGTCTGAACATTTAACATMACAGGCTGCTCAGCCCAGGGCCTTCACAGAGAGCAAAATCCAAGGGTTTCATGGTCTGGACATTCATTTCCTGCTGGAGGTATAATTTATTTTAGTCAGGTCAGGCTGTAGTCCTTATATAACAGCTCAGCCTAGAAAAWGGAAATTTATTTGATGTTTTTGCACCTTCTATAAAGTTAATGAATGAATTCTAGTAGGTGTTGTACTAGAGCACAAGGCATTCAGCTGTGATTATACATCATGACTATGATGTTAAATAAATATACTGAAGCTATTTGGACATCAGGAAATTGGGTGTTTCTATATATCCTTCCCATAGGTCTGGATTATTTCTGTAAGTCACATTCATATGTATATATCTATCAATCTATATATATATATATATCTGTATATATAGATATAATATATATAAAGTAGTGGGACTATTTGTTCTTTTAGTCAATCCTTGCAGCTGTATAAAGATTTAATTTTTTTTTATATATATCCAACTAATTTTAGGAGTTAATTGCTACTCTAAAAGTCTCCTGAAGCACTGACTGCACAATTTACAAAGCTCATCAGGAAAGAACATGGCACAGACCATTCTTCCTGTGGGAAGCATCTGAAAGTGAGGTATTTTCTATTTCTGAGGAATCTCTCTGTTCAAATCTGTGTCCTACCCCAAAATGTTTTGTAAGTTAAGGGTTTTTATAAAATCAAGGAGATAAATCAAATTTAGGATAGCAGTGGCTGGTATGACCTTTCAKTTGGGGAAAATGGTTGAGCTTCCAGTCCTCATTTTTTAAAAAGCCTGGAGTTATTTTCCTTGGGGAAGGACAAATTTTCAGTTGCACATCATCAAATATTGAATGTATTTGCTGCTTATGTAAAAGAGCATTTTAGCCTGGTGAGAGAGAGGAGATTAAAACAAGCAGGCTGCATCCCTAAATTCAATTGTTTTCCTGGGAGATGCCACTCAGCCTGGCAAGAGATTGACAYGGTGTCAACTCTGCTTCTCTCAAATTGCCCTCAAACGAGGTGCCCTCCAAATCCGTCCCYGAAAACCGCGGCGGCCGAGGCGCCACCTGATGAAATTAGGGAATTAAATTTCTGGKAAAGTCTTATCTGAGCACAGGGAGCCCTTTCCAATGGGATCATTTGTTTGAACATTAAATTAAGCAAKCTCCCCTCCCCAGAGCTCCGAGGAGTGTTGGAAGGCGCCGGCAGCGAATCTTCTGCTCCCTCTGGAGGGAAGCACCTCTGCCTTTCCTGTTGGTTCCCCACTCCATCATTGGCCACTTGGCCACGGGTGTATCCACAGTAAAGTGACAGATTGAGGAGGATGTTGCTCCTGCAGGTAAAGTTAGCTCCATGTCACAGGTCTTGGGATAAGTGGTGGCACTCGGTGAGGAGGTGGCGGCTCCCGCCTYGGGCGGTCGCGGTTTGACGGCGCTAACTGGGAATTTGATGAAGGCTGGGAGCAAACRCAGTCAACAGCCAGGAGATCCTGCTGAAACCTCCTTTTCCTATCAGTCCTTATCAGCCTGGACGCTGCCAGGAGAGGGGTGGGGATCAGATCCAGATTAAACCCCAGGGTTCTCTTATCGCCTCCAACGCTGCCACAGCAAAACGCTTCAGCCCCAGCTCACCTGCCAGGGCAAGCCCAGCATTAGAATTTAATATAAAATGTGGGATCAGAAAAATGATAAAATGCTTGTGCTCCTTGTAAATATCCTTTTCTTTCCTGCCCTGCCTCCCTGCATGCAGATCTAATGAAAGTCTTGGGTTTAGCAAAAAAATAAAAATATGTGGACAGCAGCAGGGTGGCACAGCCTGGAATTTGGGGATTCTTAAGGATTTAGGAGTAGAAAGGAATTATTTGCCCTAATTATTAAAACATGAACACCACTGTTTGCTGGTTGGTTGACTAAATTTCCAAATGTTAGTAAGTAACAGCAATGTAYATTTTAAGAAGAGGTTTTTGCATGTTGGGATGTGCAGGATCCAAAACACAGATTATTTTCATAATAAATTTTACATTAAAAATTTTACATAATAATACAATGAGGCTGAGAGGGTCCTGATTTTTAGGCATTGGTGTTTGTGTGTGGATGAATTTTAAGAGAAATAACAAGGAAGTCAAATATCTTGGAGGAGAAATTTGGCCAWATTTCCTCAGCTTGAGGAGTATTTTTATCCTTTTCCCCTCTCCCCTAGAAGTTTTAACCAGATTTTGGGTTTTCAGGACTGGAAAACATAGGAAGAGCATGATATGATTTGATTTTTGCACGTGAGCTCTGTGTGGTCTAAGCAGCCTTTTAGGGCTGCAATTTCATTTAATTTATATCCAAATCTCTGGTACTTGATGAGTGTAAAGCTGGTGATGAGCTCTGAAGAACAAATACCTGAAGGGTGTTTCTGAGGAGCATTTCTCTTCCAAAAAGTGCTGCCAATTATCTTTAGGAGCAGGGAATGAATGGCAGCCTGGAGAATGCCGTGTCTGAGGCAGATCTGGCTGGGCTTTAAAGAAATGCAAACATTCAGAAATTAAAATTAGCAGCAAAAAGTCAAACTCGCCCGGTACGGTGCTGTGGGTGAAATCTAAACCTCAGGAGTTAACGATGGCTTTTGGTGCTGTTTTCATCAAGTGTAACATTTGTGGAGGATAGATTTTGTTTTTTAGTCCTTGACTATCAACAATTCTTGGAAATGAGACCTTGAGGTGTAAAATACACAGATCATTTCAGATATTTTTGTCGCTGAAACCCAAATTTTTCTATTTTTGCACTCAGAGGGGAGCTGTGATTTTTGCCRGTGTAAATTCCCAAAGTTGATGACRCYGTGCTGGAGAGCTGAATTTCCCTTCTGGGGCACACATGGGGCTTTTGAMCAAGAATGCTAAAAATCAAATCAAATTTTCAGCCCCTTGGGGTGCTACAGGGATACTTTAGGCTCAGCTCAAAGCCTGTGAGGTGTTGGTGGTGGCCTTGGTGCCAAAAGTCCCCAACAGGTGGCAAAGGTCCCAGGAGGCTCCTGACCTGGTGGGATKCTCCCTCCTGAATAATCCCTTTGCTCTGATCTTTGCAAAAAACCTCAACAATAATGGAAAAAGTGGATTTCAGGCAACAGAAATGAAAAGTTTGAGTGTCCTTCCCAAAAGTAGGATTCTTGAGCACTGGGAAAATCTGGTGTTCCCTCTTGGATGTGATGAGTTGTGCAGATATGTTGTGAAGATTCTGCTATTTTTAATTGATTTTAAAGGGATTTTAGTTCATCCATYAAAATGAAAACTCCCCTGTAGCAGCAGCATCTACAGATTTGTTCCCATGTTTGTTTTGATCTTTCCTTTATATCAGCAAACCCCCGACTTCTGAAGGAAAATATTTCCAACAGAGCAAGAACTGAAAAATCCATTTGGTTTAAAATAGGTGATAATAATTATKAATTTTATTATTATGATTTAGACTTGACAAGTTCTGTTGCACAAACCTGCCCCCACTTGGATTTTAAGCACTTAAATAATTGGGAAAAATCGTGGTCCAAGTGGCTAAAAAATAAAAAATTTACCCTGAAGACCCAGTGATGCTTCATTCCATATTAWCTGATGTTTCTTACTGTGAAAAGTGAGTTCTCTCTTAGCAAAATGTCTTTTCTGTTTTGCCAGGCAATTTAAAATTAAAGCTTGACAGGCCATGCTAATGAAATAAAGCAATAAACATTTTCTGACAGGTGCAAAATACAGCCCTTGTTCGATAAGATGATATTTGGGGGAAAAATTTGCTTGGTAAATCTAATTTGTGTCAGCTCAATATTGGCTTGAACATCAAATTCTAATTTATTGAAAGCACCAGCAAATACTAGAACCATTTGTTTAGCACAAAGCATTCAATCTATAAGGACCAACTCCATGAAATTTAATTTTCTGAGCCAAAAAAGACAATCAAAGTAGGAAAAGCAGGAAAAAATCCCCTCATGTTGGAATAAAGGGAACTGCAACTTTGRAGGGTGAAAATATTTAATTTACCTTGAAAAAAGGGAAAAGCCTCTATGAAATGAAATAATCTGACAGAYTTTTTTAGCTGTTGCTGATTTTTAATTCTATTTTTCCTCTTTTCAGTGGAAACCCTGATATTCCAACCTTTTCCTGGCCACTCTTGCAGAGATTTTTATGGATTGACAAGGAAATGTTGAACAGTTGGGATGAGAAGGCTTTAAGGTCCCTTCCAACCCAATCCATTYTGTAATTCCATGATCCTCAGAKTTTAAATCCCCACCAGTTTCCCCAGTTTGCCATTCTCAAATCTGATTGGGATGGGGAAAATTTGGGAGGGAATTTCCCCCCTATTTATTTCATATTGGAGTTTAATATTGGACCTGCTGAAATGGTAACTGCTGCATTCAAATGRTGGAATTCTAAATATCCCAGCTTTATTATTATAATAATTTTTATTATATCCCCACTTTGGTTTATTTTTGAGAGGATTATTTAATGAACCTCAGTGAAAACCAGGAGCAATCATCTCTCCCAWGGTCTTGGACCTTGGATTGGATTCCTGTAAAATTGTTAATTGAAAATCAGAGATTTTTAGCATCTTTTTGGGGGACCGGAAATCCTGCAAATATTTTTGCCTGCACTCTTTGACTTGTAGAAATTTAATATTTTTTCTAATAATTTYTAGTAATTGCAGAAATTTAACTTTATTTTTTTCTCTTTACAATCTTCTAATTGGATGAAACAATTATAGGTTAATTGGACTGCTAATTAAGCATGATGCTGGGTTTATGATGTGTTTCCTTATTGGATATTGCACAAGGCTGGAAGATTTTGGGAATTTCTTTATGCTGCCACTCCCAAACTCATCAGCACCTGGCATCTCCTGCTGTGGTGCTGACAGAGGATTTGGGACAGATCCTGTGTGGAAATTCTTCACCTTTCCAGAGGGTTGATTGATGAGGATTTCCCAGGTTTGAACCTAGGATCACTAAAATCAGCAGGGTTAGCTCGAACTAAAAACTGAGATTTCCTTGCAATTAGCATTTTTAACTGTTTMAATTAAAGCATAATTGCATTACTTTGAATTTTCCTGGGCTGGGACAGGTCTGTAATTTGGATTCCACAGACTGAGCATCAAATTAGCAATGATCTATTTGATAGGAAAGAAACCTTCAATATTTTACTTTTTTAAAAGCACCCACGTGATTTGCCACCAAGTTTCACACACTGAGGTCGTTTTAATTTATTTAAAATTCCACTTTGGGTGCGCAGGTGAGGAAGCTGGGGATCATGAGGAGCAGGGATCCCTCCAGCTGTGCCTCCCCTCACAGGAAAACTGGGCATCCAAACCTCTCTGCCCCCAAAATTTCCTCTCAAAGCCCCTGGTCCACTGAGGAGATGCAATCCTGAAACATACGCAAGCAAGGCCTGGGAATTGTGCTGCCTGGCAAAGTGATGTGGAAAGATCTAAAATGCATGGAGGTTATTAAGCAATTCCTTCTGCTGTTATCGGCTTTTGGGGTTGTTATTTACTCCTTGAAACAATTTTTTGGGTTGATTTTTTTTTTTTTCCCCCTCAAGTAAAGTGTGAGGGGAATATTTCTCCAATTTTATCTGTCCGAGAAACTCATCCAAGCCCATAAAAATCCTCAGAAAAGAGGAAAAAATCCATATGGCATATTTTATAAGCCAATTATTTTCCTGATTCTTATCTTTCTTCAACTCACAAGTTTTATGGGAGCTTCATCTTTATCCATTTTACCACTCTCAGCAAGCTTTGCAAATAAATACTGAAGTTAAGAAGAGTTGCTGATTTATCCCTTAAACGCCAGCCTGAGTGGAGCTGGTGGTTCTGGGGCCTGTCTGGATCCCATGGACCAAATATAAATTAGCATCTCTTTTTCGTAATTTTAAACCATGGAGTTCTGAGGTGGCCTAAACTTGCACAGGTATAAAAATAAAAATTGCTTGTATTATGTCACGGTTTTTTGTTATTTTTCTTCTCAAATTGAACTCACCAGCAACTGGCAAGCTTGCACTCAGCAATCCGACCAGGCACAACTCACAAGGGGATATTTTTGCGAATGTTTTGCTTACTAAATTATTTTCAAGGATAGGGGACGAGGTTCTGCAATCCTCTGCCAAAACCTCTTGTTTATTATGTGGCTTTTGCTCTGCAGAAGTTTATTCCAGCCACGTGGCTCCCCTTATCAGCAAGAGCCACTGCCCACCTCTGGATTTTTTGGGAACACTCATTTCCAGCTGGTCTTGGGCACAATTGTTTGTCTTCATTCTCAGTATCTTTGACCAAAACTGTTTAGCTCTGAATCACCACATGGAAAATAGTCTCTGATGGTATCATTCTTACCAGCATCACCTGAATATCTGCCATTAAACCAAGTTTTAGTACCAGGGATTAAGGAAAAATTATTGTGGATATGTGGGATAAGGAAAGGATTAATATTTGTCCATCTGTACCCTGGTTAATTATATCACGTTTGGTACGCTAATGGTACTTTTTGGGTTTTCAGGATGTCTTTGTTGATTAAAACATAATTTTTCCATCCTTGAAGCCATCCAAGGGCAGACTGGATGAGCTTGGAGCACCCTGGTCTAGGTGGAAGGTGCCCACTGCCCATGGAATGGGTTGGATTAAGTGGTCTTAAGATGCTCTTCAATCCCAAGCCAATTCTAATGATCTTATTGTTATCAAATATCAAAATAATAATCTTTTATTATTGTCTGATAAAAATGTCCACATACTTCCATTCTGTATTTTATTCCAAAATGTCCACGTGTCCATTGCTGAGTTGGAATTTTGCTGTGCAATGGATTTTTTTAATATTTTCATAAGAGTAGCTTAAACTGTTGGCATTGTTTAGAGAATGATGCTGATAACAGTGCCTGAATTGATATATTTATAAATTTTATTAAAATTTATTCAAATGATTTCTAAAATTATATTATATATATTAATCTATATAATATATATTAAAATGTATTAAAATATATTTATATATATTTATAAATATATAAATATAGAATCAGTTGATTTTAGAACTCAAATAACATCTCCTTGGCCGCAGAAGGCTGTCTGACTGTTTTCAATTTATTTCTACTGATGTTTTCTATCTACAGTTCCCAAAAGGAGGTTGTAGCCAGGTGGGGGCTGACCCCTTCTCTCAGGTAAAAGTRACTGGATGAGAGGAAATTGTGCCAKGGKAGATTTAGATTGGACATCAGGGGAAAATTTCTTCACTTTTGGTGTAATTCCTGCTTCTTCTGCTTCTAAAAGCCCTCAAAACCAGGTAAAATTCCTTTGGGGTTTGTTAAATTTGGGTTTTTTAATCTTTAGAAACGAAGGTGCCAATGAGACCTACCCAGCCACACGTGAAATTCCATAAATATTTCCAGGGAGCAATTTTGAGAAAGTCAAGTGCAGAAGTTTCTCTCTGATGCACATCTGAGGTGAAGGTGTCTATTTAAGAAAGGATAAATCTGGATGCCATGGTGATGGGAGGCTTTATATAGTCTAAAAGGATAATTGCATTACTTTGAATTTTCCTGGGCTGGGACAGGTCTGTAATTTGGATTCCACAGAGCTGATGGATCAAATTAGCAGTGACTCTATTTGATAGAAATAACCTTCAATATTTTACTTTTTAMAGCACCCATGTGATTTGCCGCCCAAGTTTGCACCAATGAGGTCGTGGTGCTCCTTGGTTCTTCCTTTGGGAAAAGTTGACTTTGGATCTACTTCTGATCCTGTTTGGATCTTTTTTCCCCAGCAACAAGGGACAGGATGAGAGGAAAGAGCCTCAAATTGCACCAGGGGAAGTTTAGGTTGGATATTAGGGAAAATTTCTTCATTGAAAGGTTGGTCAAGGTTTCATGACCTTAAATTAGGACTTTTCACCAAAAAAATCTTTTTTTACTGAGATAAATCAAACCAAATCCCAGATTCACCAACCAGAAGGTCCAGGTGGGTTGAATGAGCAAATTTATTAAAATAATGTAACTTTTAGTAATTTTACCTTTATTTTTAATCATTTTTTTTAGTTTTCCTTTGTTGTATGGTGGCCTCTTGGTACATTTATTATTTCATACYAAGTGTTTTCTTATCACCCTAAATTTACTCTTCTATTATCTTATTATAAAAATCTCAACAGGTGAATATTTCTTGGATGGGGATGAAAAAGTACTTTAAAAATATGAACATATTTTTCAATAATTTTTCTTTCATCATATTTTTTTACTGTTTATCTTAATCCCCTTCTCTTGCCATATTATGATTATTTTTGTGTAGACTGATCACATCCARAGTGTGATATTTGAATATATTTGAAATTGGGCAACAGGATTGGTTGACTTGATGTGTCTACRAGAAATGGGAAGTCCAGATGTGCTGAGCATATTCTCATGAAAATCTTTAGTAAAAAAATTGTTTTTATGAGAAATTTTTCAGGATCTCGTTCACAATAATTTAATGCATTTTGCAGATTTCGTGACCTGCACATGAAAAGGAAATTTCCAGTACACAGAGAGAACTTTCCTAAACTTTTGGTAAAATGTCTCATAATCTGTGCAAGGAATATAATCTTTAATTTTATATTTGACCCCATCAACATCCTTTTAATGCTCTCATTTGGAAGTGGAATATTCCTTCCCATGTGATATTTGTGGATAATCACAGAAATTGCTTAAGGAAAGTAATTTTCTGGAAGATGTAAATTTTTTATATCTGATAATTAACACCTATTTGATGAATGATAGGACAGTGAAGTAGGAAATTTAATTTTCATTTAGAAGTTGGATTAAACACAGCAATCCTGAGGGCCAGAACCATTTATGGGATTTTTGTTTAATTTGCAAACTTGTGCCACCCATTTGTGAAAATCCGTGGATTTTCAACTGATTTCCTTCAATTTTATTTTCCCAGAGGTTGAAGATGTTTTGGGAGGGAGAGATAATTCMAATATTGTGTCCCCAGCCCCCTCCTGGACTGCAGTGTTCAATCACAAGGTGGCACTTCTGCCTCACAGATGAGTTTTTCTCCTCCCTCGCTTTCGGTCCAGCTCCCAAAAATCCCACTCGGTGCCTCCTGCCTCAATCCCCCTTTCCTTTTCCCTGGGAATAAACATTCCTTACATCCCTGGAAAAGGGCTTCTAAATATGACCACAGCTTTTAACTCCAACTCAACCCTGGAATGACAACCAGAGATAGGAGTGAGGTTGTAAGTCTTCATTTTCCTTTCACATCCTGAACTTGCCCTAAAATGATTTAGGTCAGTGAGGTGCTAAAATTGCTCTTATTGCTATTTTTAAATTATGGTCATGGATAAATTATCCCTTATTTTAGCTGAATTTTATTATTTCTTTCATAATTTTGATTTAAAGCTGTTCTGGGACTGGGACTGTTCCCATGTCCCAGTAAGGTGCTGGGACACCTTTGGAATATCCCAACTTGGAATTACTGTAATATCCCAATTTGCTGGGGTCAAGTTGGGATATTCCAATAATTGTGTTATTTTTTTTGTGAGTCCAGGTATGGAATAACTTCTGGAATGAGCTTCTACACTTGCCTTGATTATTGAAGACCCAGGTTTTGYTCCTCTCTTTGCCTTGGGGATATTTTATGGCTTGAAGATGGTTTGTCCCAGGAAACACCTGAGGGAGAAGGAAAACTCTTGCTTTTCCTGCCTGTGGACAGTGCTGGATGTTCTGAGTCCTTTAGAAGATTTATTCCTGCAAATCCTTGGCCTTGTCCAGGTGTTTGCTCTGAGTGGAGCCAGGTGGGGCTGGCCATGTCCCTYGGGCTCTTTATGGGATTGGGAGTTCCTTGGGCAGGTGGAAGTTGAGCTGCAGGTGCTGGAAAAGCTGTAATAAATCCCARTTTCTTAATTGAAATCAAGAATTTCAATTCCCTTACTTAATATTTATRTTTTCCTTTACTAAATATTTATATTGCTCCAACAGGCTGTTCCTGTTGGCTGCCCAGCCCATCAGGATTAATACTTCTATAAACCTGAGGCCTTCATTCTACCTGACTTTTATTTTTTTCCATTATCATTTACCATTATCCTCATTRGTAGGCAAAGRAAAAAGTCATTCAGACMTTCCTSAAGACTTCTTAMAAACTCTTTAAATAATGATAATAATGCTTAGCTAAAAAAGGATCATTTTTAAWGGGTATGGGCTTGGTGCTTTCTTTTCTTTTTGGAAATTTTAAGGCCAGGTTGSYTKGAGCTTTGGATGATCTGGGATAGTGGAAAATGTCCCTGCCCCTACTTATTATTTATATTATTTCCCTTATTTAGTATTTCTATTGCTCGTTTTCCTCATGTGCCTCCTCTCCCTGTTCCTCACCTAAATTCCAATCCCTCCTGTGGATAAATCTCCCSTGGATCGCTGGGAGCAGATACACCCCAGATAATTCATTAAAAAATAATTAACAATGCTTAACTTCACCATTTAGATTTCTTAGAGACATCCAATTCCATGAAGAGTTTGATGGGAAAACAGGGAACTTGTAGCTCAAAAAGTCCTTGATTGGATTTTTCCCAGGTTTTTCAGGCACTTTTCCTTCATTTTCAGAATAAATCAGGTGATTTTGAAAGCAGTGTTAATCTAAATAAAGATTTATTATTATTTATATTTATACACAAAATATAATTCAGCCTTGCCATGACACAGGATGCATGTTAACTTTTTTTTCCATACTCATTTCCTGACCTATCTTAGGCTTTTCCTTATTTTACCTGTGAATTCATTTTCATTTTATTGTATTTGAATAACTTTCCTGAGCCCTGGCAAGCAGCAATCCCTTTGCTACAGAGCTGATGCTTCAGGTAGGTCAGCAAATAACCCAAATATCCAGATGGGATCCCCAGGAAGGGCTGGACCTCCTTTGGATGGCAAAAAAGACCTGAGCTTTGTCTCAGCTCTTAACAAAAAAAAAGAACTTAATTTCCTTTTTTTTAATTTAATTTTTTTGTAATTTTTTCTATTTTCCTTTTTTTTCTTAATTTTTATTTTTTTTTCCTCGTCTCTTAACACAAAAATAAAATTGTATTTTTAGCATTAAACGTGGCTCTGAGGTGGAGGGGATGTGGTGATTCTGCTTTCTCATGCATCTGCTCCCTCTGCTAAATCAAAGGAATTGACATTTAAATTGCTTTAAACCTTGCTTAAGTTCMATTTTTACCAGGTGATGTCAGGATAAACATTTGATTAGATCATGAAGGATGAAGGMTCCAGACAGCAAAAGGAGCACTGGAATTGTTTGTTTTCCTGGAGAATTTCTTGCTACAATCCTGGCCAAGTGTGGATCTGAGCCTGAAAGGCTCCAAACTGCTCCAGCARATTGAGAAATTTTATCCCAAATTAAAGGAGATTTAGTTGAAGAATTTCTTAAATATGCTTTTTAATTTTGGATAATGACTTAGAGAATTTCAGTGCTGTGATAAGTTGGGTTGTTGATTTTTTTTTTTTTTTTGAGTTTTTTAAACCTGTCATTTTGGGCCTTTTTAATCCTTATCCCAGGGTTTGAGTMACTGCTGGGTGTGTTTGGTTATCCCTGTCCCAGGATTTAAATAATTATTGTGTGTGCGTGGTTCAGTTCTGAAATTGATGCCACAGAGAGGTGCAAATTGTGAAACTCCAAGCACAATTCYTGGTATTTTTCTCGGGTGCCTCTGAAAACATCCCCAAGTCTGGAATGTGATTCCTCTGTTTTCATCCCTTCATGTGTTTGTRAAATGCTGGGAAATATTAACTGACCTTTTTTATATATGAAAAAAAGCAGATTTTTCAACCAGGCACCTAATTTCCATTGATTTTTGCATTATTTGGTTCTATTAGGTTTTGCTGTTTGTTTTTCCTTAGTGTAGCATTGGATAAAGATTTATTTATTTCCTCAAAATCTTATTTTTGCTATGGAAAGGTTGCATCCAAACCTTTATAGTTATGTCTTTTTTTAAAAGTTCTGAATCTCCACCAATCAGAACAAATAAACAGAATAACCAAGAACATTTTGCTGACATCCCATGGAGTTATGRAGGGGACTTTATTTTCCTAATTTGTGTTATGTGGCAAAATTCTTGGTCTGTTTTCTTCATGGTTTTCTTGAAACGTCTATAATGTGGGATTATTATTTATTATTATTATTATTATTTATTCCTTATTTCTTTGTCTAACATATGCTCTGCTCCATGTTTTCCAGAGATAATTGTCAGACACGTGGAGCAAGGAGCTGACAAGAAATCTGATTGTGCCATATGGTTCCAAACGTTGTGCTGGAGACATTTGGGATTTTGGACATCCTTGATGATCCTTGCTCTCAGCAAATGGTGGTGGGGAGCACCAGAGAGAACTTCTGCCACGCAGCAAATGCAGGTTAATGCCAAATTTRTTTTCCATCTGTGAATCCCATCACACAAGGATGAGTTGGGAGGGTCATAGACATGGATAGAAATAGCAACAACTGAATTTTTCCTGTGGAAAAAATGYTCATTAAAACATTGAGGAGGATTAATTACTTGCATGGAATGGTTTGGGTTGGAAGGGACATTAAAAACCATCCCATTCCACCCCCTGCCATGGCCAGGGACACCTCTCACTATCCCAGGGTTCTCCAAGCCTGGAAAAGAGAAATTTCTGTCCTTGAACGGCCTGAGGGAGCTGAGGAGATGGAGGAGAGACAATTGACCGGGGATGGAGGGACAGGACACAGGGAATGGCTTCAGATTAACAGAAATTAGGGCTGGAAGGGATTTTGGGAGGAATTCCTGGCTGGGATGGAATTCCCAGAGCAGCTGTGGCTGTTCCTGGATCCCTGAGGTGCCCAAGGCCAGGTTGGACACTGGGGTTGGAGCAGCCTGGGATGGTGGAAGTGTCCCTGCCATAGCTGGGGTGGCCCTGGATGGTTTTAAATGTCCCTTCCCATTCTGGGATCAGAAACACCTTTAGAAGTTTGATGTATTCACTCAGCTTTGATCACTTTGCCAAAGTTTGCTGGAATTTCTGCCCCACAGTTTAGGGGCTCGTCAGGAGGGCCTGGTCTGCCGAGCAGAGCTGGGCCCTGCTCRGGGCTGCTGTGGGAGCTTTCCCCCTTTCCAAAGCAGATTTTGGAACATGAATYCCTGCAGCCCTGCACTTCTTGCTTGTGTGATGAGGAAATCACGTCTTTGGCATCTGGAATTTCATAATGTGGTTTCTGTTTGTGTTCAGACAAACCTTGGATGGGGCTGAGGTTCTGCTTCTCCTTCGCTTTACCGAGCAAATCAGSGCGGCAGAGCCACAACTTGCTTTTGTTTTCCAGTCCCTTTGAACAAGTGATTTTATTGCTACTTGAACAGGAATTTTGGAGGATGAGTGGGTTGCTTGGCAACTAAACTGCAGTGTTTGCACTGGTAGCTGCTGGGAGAGCAGAGTTTTCTCTGGTTTTTCATTTGTTGCTCACACAAGACGTGGTGCTGCTCCTCCAGCCTGTTCTGTCGTTCYCTGGAGCCTGAGGGGGACTCCTGGAAATTCCTGCCCCTTCTCAGGGCTTTGCAAACTGGTTTTGGTGAAATTCTCAACCTTTGAAGGTGCTAAAGCAAAACTGTGTCTGATTCATGGAATCACAGGTTTATGTTGGGAGGGATCTTATAYTCACCTTGTTCCAYCCCCTGCCATGGGCAGGGACATTTTCCACTATCCCAGATCATCCAAAGCTCCAGCCAACCTGGCCTTAAACTTTCCAACAAGAAACGAAAGCACCAAGCCCATACCCTTTAAAAATGATCCTTTTTTAGCTAAGCATTATTATCGTTATTTAAGGAGTTTTTAAAAAGTCTTYAGGAAGGTCTGAATGACTTTTTCCTTTGCCTACCAATGAGGATAATGATAAATGATAATGGACAAAAAAAGAAAARAAGTCAGGTAGAATGAAGGCCTCAGGTTTACAGAAATATTAATCCTGACAGRCTGGGCAGCCAACAGGAACAGCCTTCAGCAGCCCCTGTGTTTTATTTCATTTTTAACTGAGTCTTAAGGTGACAATCTAGCTTTTATTAATGGCAACTCCAGCTAATCTGCTGATTTTATTTATTTTTTTTTTTTTTGGAATTGAGAGAAGGCAGAATGTATCCCCGGATTAGTCATGCTCCATGATATAATGTGCACACAAAGGGCTATGTTTTATTCATTGCTGATATGCAAAGTGCATTTCCAAATAGAAACTTTCTTCCAGGCCTCCTACRGCACCGTGTCTAACACCAGTTTGTACAAATGCTCTCTTGAGAACACCTGGGTTAAAAAAGAGACAGAAAAAACCTCAAAACCCCTTTTCTTTTGCTATATGGACATCCTTGGGATKCTTAGAAATTATTTATCTTGYCCAGATGCTAAAAAAGAATGAAAATTGAAAAAAAAAAATTAAGTATATATTTACTGGAAAGGACAAAGGTTTTTCTAAACTCTGTTTGCCCCTGGAATATTTTATGCAAAGAACTTGGCAAAACCTTTCTTATTATCAACAATAATAGAAACTTTTAAGGGACACAAAATACAGGAGGCCTGGAAATGTGGCATGAAGGGAATTCTTTTTAGGATTGCCCAAACTAAATAGCTGAATCCTTGTCCCTTAAGTTATATTTTAAGAGGAAAAGGAAATACATTTCCTTTCATTTTCAGATAATGCTTTGTGATAAAATTTCTCCAAGAACTTTTCTTGGAGTTCTTGGAGAACTTTTGTCTCAGGGGGCATGGGCRGCACAACCTGGGGATGATCTCCAGGAGGAGAGARCTTTGGAACATYTGGAAACCCTTCTGGATCCAGGCAGAAAATGCAGGAAAATGTTCATTAAAATGGAAGTGTGATGCAGGCAAGGAGAGCTCAGAGCCCTTGCAGGGCCTGAAGGGGCTCCAGGAGAGGGACTGGGGACAAGGGATGGAGGGACAGGACACAGGGAATGGCTTTGAGCTGGGGTGGGATCTTGGGAAGGAATTCCTGGCTGGGATGGGATTCCCAGRTTTGCTGTGGCTGCCCCTGGATCCCTGGCAGTGCCCAAGGGGCTCCTTCCCCTCTATTTTCCACATGAGCCTGTGTATCCACAGGCTGCAAACTGAAARCAGCACTTGGAGGGAAGTTTTGGAATCTTAAATACTTTGATCCTTCACCTCGCCAACTTTCTCAGCTGTGAGTGAGAACATAAGCAGGGAGGAAATTTTTCCCTCTGAAAAAATCATCAAGATCTTTAATATTGAATTTATACCCCAAATGCCACCCCAATGGGTGGCATTTTTTACCCAAATGGGTGCGTAAAAAAACAATTTTTGTGGGGAAAAAGCAATCAAATCAAGGCAAGATGAGGAGTTTTATGGCACACACAGCCGGGCTGCAGTTTATGGGGGAAGGTCTCATCATGTGGCACCTCAGCTTTGCCCTTGAGCCTGGAACAATAATATTTTCCTTTTCCAAGGATAGGAAAAGTGTGGAAGGGCTGGGGAATTAGGGAGAGGAGCTGATTCCCACCTCCCACTTGATCCTCAATTCCAAATGGGAAATCCTCGATTCCCCAGTTTTGAGGGAAATTGAGCTCACCCCATTCCAAGGCTCGCGTTGTGGAAGGAATATTGGGTTTGCTTTGACTTTCACCAGCAAGATTGGAAAAAAGACAAAAGGATCAGCTGGAGCTGAGCTCCAAGGATGCAAAAACCAGCAGGAAGCACAGCTCCTATAAATGAAACATGAGGAGCCTTGTATGAAAATGTGATAATCTCGTGTCACCAGGCATGAGCTGGGGGTGTAGGTGTTGTCTTAGGTGAGTAGGAACAGAGATTTTAAAAATAACATCTCCAAAGAATGGTCCTGGAGGGAGGAGAGCTGCTTTTTTTTTATCCCCACCAGCCGAGCCCCTAAACTGCATAAAATATTTGCCAGAGCATGTAATTGATGTGAGTACAAGATTTCAGRAAGCTGGAGTGGTTTTCCACCTGTTTGTTGGTTGTTTTTTTATCTTGTAACAACAGCAAATGCAGAGAATTCTGAATTTAAGGGAGGAAATGCTCAGTGCTCTGCACTTGACACRTTCCCTGTGTCCTGTCCCTCCATCCCCTTGTCCCAAATCCCTCTCCAGCTCTCCTGGAGTCCAGTTAGGCACTGGAAAGGGCTCTGAGGTCCCTTTTTCTCAATTAATGGAGATTTCCCTGCAATTTCTGCCTGGATCCAGAAGGGTTTCCAKATGTTGCAAATGCTCTCTCATCCTGGGGGATTAACGGGGRAAAAAATTAGGATTTTAGGTGTCKGCACCAAYTTAGRAAATATCTTAGCCATAACCAATTTTATCTCMGTGCTTTTAATTGGCCACACCCAGACAAGCCACGCCCATCATGGAAAAAGTGTGCCAAAATGTACAAAACACACTGAAATGCTCTTTAAATTCAAATATCAGCCAGCTCTGGGTTTTTCAAGAAAATTCTGATTTTTTTGGCCCTGCAGCTGAAGGTGATGCTTGGCCACCCTCACCTGGGGCTCCCTGCAGCACTCCTGGGGAGCAAGGAAATAATTTCAGTAATTAACTTGATGGATGCTTCYCATCAAACCACTCCAGTCCTGGGAGCTGCTACTGGGATACCCCATGTGAGAGCAGGGAAAAATTCCAGTAAATGTTACCCAAATCCTGCTTTTTCCCCTGCTTCTCTTCTCCAGGCTTGCTGTGCAGAGGTGCAGGTTTTGGGTTGAGGTTTTAGTTTTTATTCTGGTTTAAAATGTACTTTGGTTTTGTCAGGATTGCTGATCCTTGATTTAAATGTTGTTTATTGAGTGACAAGAAGTATCAGAATCAGGCAGAGAATGAGGATTTTTGGGTTTTTCTACAAATGTGATTTATTAGCAAGCACAGGATTTTCTGTGGAATTTACTGTTGCTTGTGACAGAAAAATCAAGTTAGACCTTTGTCTATATTGAGCTGTTTGCTTTGTCTCAGGCTGTAAAATATGATGGTCCATACAGTATCTTTCCAATTCCTTATTTATTTAATTTTATTTTTAAAATTTTTTATTTTAATTTTTATTTTTATTTTATTTTTTATTTTAATTTAATTTTTTATATTATTTTATTTTTTAAAAAATTATTTTTTAAATTTTTTAAATTTTTAATTTTTATTTTTAAACTTATTTTATTCTATTGTATATTTTATTTCTTTTATTTTTAAATTTATTTGTTATTTTATTTTTTTAATTTTAAAATTTATTTTAATTTTAATTTTGAATTTATTTTGTAAAACTTTCTTTTATTCCCCAGGACCCACACGGTTGATATTTTGACAACCTATTACAACACTTTTGCTGTCACTGCTGGAATTTTGATCCTAGCAGCAAAAAACTGGGCAGATCTTCCTAATCTGGAGCTCCCTGATTTGATTTGCTCTCAGTTCTSACACAGAGGTGCTGACTGGCCCTGWAGAATATTCCCAGTGATCCARCCTGGGCAGGGAAAACTCTGATTATCCTGGAAAAACAGAAATTCTCCCAGGATGGGCCAGAGRTGCTGAGCTCACCTGTTTCTCCTGTGCTCCATAAGAACAAAGCCTTGAAATTCAGATTATTCTGTCAAAATAAGGGCCAAAAAAATCAATTTTTTTTTTCTGGAAAAAGCTGGACCTGGCTGGTGTTTTAATTTAAAGGGAATTTCAGTGTGTTTTGTCCATTTTGCCATAATTTTTACTGGGGTGATGGGAGTGACTTGTCTGGGTGTGGTTAAAACCACAATAATAAAAATAAAAATTATTTTGGTTAAATATTTTCTAAGTCARTGCAGACACCTAAAATCCTAWTTTTTTTYYCCCATTAAACCYAGCCTGGACTCTASTKCTGTTCTGTACTGCAAGAAAAATCCCTGAAAATTCACATTAAATTTAACTGTGGCGTTTCCATAGCGATGATGTTTAGCATAAAAATAGCTGAAACATTTTGACACTGATTCCGAGCCCGTGGTTCATAACATCTCTCTTTTAAGCTGAAGTATGGAAATAAATCCCTCATTCCAACCACAAAAACCACAGGATAGAATATGGGAAGGTAAAACAATTTGTCTCTAATTTAAGATAATTAAAGGCAACTTCTCCCCAAATTGGAAACGGAACTTATCTTGTTAAATCAAAGATGAGTTGAAAGGAATGTTGTAACATGAATTTATCTCTAATTTGAAATAATTAACCCCGAGTTCTCTACAAATTGGAAGGTGAAACTTTGCTTGTTGCATCAAGGATGAGCTAAAAGGAAAATCCTAATTTAAATTTCCACCARTGGGTTGGGTGTTCATAGGTCTGAAGGGAAGAGTGAATTATAGTCAATGGAGATGTTTGAATTCTGTGTTAGAAGCCAAAACCATTAATTTTTGGATCATTTCCTCCATTGGCAAGCACTGCAGGAAGAGTTTCAGAATAATTTCAAGTGTTTCTGGAGGTGAAGCAAAATGATCTCCCTGTTCAGGCTCCTGAGCTGGGATTTTTGGGTTTCATCCTGGAAAAGGAGCCAGATCTGCTAAACGTGGTGGGGCTGAAGGTTCAGAGATCCCRACCTCGTTCCAACAGGAAATTCAGTTTGGGTATTGGCTCTGCCTGGTGGAGTTCAGCAAGGYGGAGTTGAAATAAAGAGGTGAAGGAAATCCAGAGGTTGAAAATCACAGGGTAATTAATTAATTTTTGTTGTTTTAGCGGGGGAAGCAGTGAAGCTGCAGGATGGGGACGTTGCTGGAAGCAGAGCTGGGCTGTGCTCAGAGCAAAGCATCCCATGCCTGGAATTTGGGAGGTGTCCAGGGCATGGAAAATCCTCCCAGCTGTGGAGCAGGGCCTGCAGGGCTTGGACTCCCAGGAAATTCCAGCAGGACTGACTGGGAACTCAGGGAAAACCTTGGCTTTGACGGGATCCAAGCCATGATTGGGGAGGATCTTTGAGTCCTGGGRTGGTTTRGGTTGGAAGGGAACTTAAGGTCCCAACCCTTTCCTAAACTTCTCTTGGTTTGGGATTGTAAATTCTGCTCTGTAGGTGCTTCCTGGTACATTTGAAATAGAATAATTCAAATTAATAATAATTAATACGATTAATCACTACTATTTATTTGTTATTTATTTGGGAAYCCTACTTGGAGACCTTTTCTATCAGGAGGCATGGGCAGCACAAGGTGGGAATGATCTCCAGGATGAGAGAGCTTTGAAACATCTGGAAGCCCTTCTGGATTCAGGCAGAAATTGCCTGGATATTTCTATATAAATATTAAATATTTATTAACTAATAAATAGTATTATAACTAATAATTCAAACCTGTGAAACTGAGATTCAAAAAATAATAGAAACCCCAGTGATGATAGGAAAGGGGACAGGTGATTACATGTGGAAGATGGACACACTGAGATTGGGAACAGAAACTCTGACTTAGTGAAATATTCCATRCAAATTTTACCTGGAATTCATCATTRCTGGGAAATGAAAATCAAACCTTGACCAACACCCTGAAATGGATATTTACAGAGASAACTGAAATATTTGTTAGACTGTATTTTGTCACCCTGTAAAATGCTGTTATTTCCCACCAAAAATGATAAAATATATCTAAAACAGCTGTTTTAGGCTGTGGTGAATTCTAGTTTTGGGTTTGGTTTGGTTTTTTTTTTTGCTGCCTGTCCTGAGTTTCCTCATTTCAGTGACTCAGAAATGAGTTCTTTACTCTTTTTGTGAAGAACTCMCCAGAGGTGACACCAGTGCCTGGTTCTTGCTGCTTCTGAGGCTCCAGATAATCACAGGGAACTTATTTGGGGACTGATGGGGAAGTTGTTAAATGGCTGTGCTTGACTTCCACTGAAAATCAGCCTTAATTAAAAGATAATTATTCGAAATTGTCCCAATCCTTTGGCAACAATATTAGAAACACGGAARGGGGAAGCGCAGGGATTGATTTCAAATGAGATCCAGGCAATTAAAAAGGAAGGTTTGAAATGGAATTCTCCTGGAACAGGGAAAGGCAGGGTCAGGTAAATTTCTTGAGAAMATTTCTGGGATCCAGACAAATTCCTGTGATTTGGGACAATTGGAGCAGCAATATTGGTCTTTTCACCACTGCCAGAAGGAACCAATCAATAAATAATCAATTAATGCAGTCAATAATTACTGCAAACCATCTTTGCAGCCACTGAAAAATTGGGAAGTTACCCCTGTCCTTCCTGTGCTAAAGTCACAAAGGAGKGATTTCTGGAACCTTGTTAAAACTTTTAAAGGTAATTTATTATTGTTAAYTCTGTCACTAATAAATATATTTAATATACTAATATTAAAGCAATTATATTGCTTTAGTTAAAAATAATTTTAAAGCAATTTTAATTATAGTTAATATTAATATTAAAGCAAAGATATTGCTTAGCAAAAAGAAACAATTATTAGAGGTTGATGGAAGGGTTTAAAAGTTAAAATTATTGTTATAGTATAAATGGGATAGTGCACTATAGCAAATAATATTAAAGCAATGATATTGCTGTAGTTAAAAAAATAATTTTAAAGCAATAAAAATTATCATTAATAATACWAAAACAATGATATTGCTCTAGTTAAAAATACTATTAAAGCAATGTCAATTAATTGTAGTTAATAATGATATTAATGCAATGATATTGCTTAGCAAAAAGAAACAATTATTAGAGGTTGCTGGAAGGGTAAAAAAGCAAAAATCATGATTACAGTATAAGATAGGATAGTTCATGATATTAAACCAATTATATTAARGTTAGCAAAAAGAAACAATTRTTAGGGRCTGAAGGAATTCACCCAGATTAAGGACTGGKCCCTTGATGAGCATCCCCAGACCCAAAGGGAGGAATCTCCACACATTCCAAGGAGGAATATGGGAAAAGAACCCACCCCATGGAAAGTTTTATGGGGTTGGCAGCCAGGCAAATGCCTCCAGATCAGTTGAGCTAAATTTTGACCTCAGTGTCAGGATGAGGATTTGAGGTTGGGGCTCCAGACTGGTTTGAGGATAATTCCACSCCAAACCCCAGCCCCTCTCAATCTGCCCCTAAAACCCAATGCCCAACAGGGCATTGCTGGAGCTGCTTTGTCTCATTCCAGCAGCCTGAAAAATCCAGGCTTTCATCTCTTCTCAAAGTTCTTGCAGCTCTGCCAGAGCACAGGACTTTTACAGAAGACAAACAGGGAGAATCAGTTGTGGGGACAATGATGAGTTTCAGATTCTGCCGCCATCAAAGGTGGAGAGGCACTTTAAAAAATATCAGAACATTTCAGGTATTTCCAGATGATGCAGCTGCTGTTTCAGCCACAGCCCAATTCCTGTTTGAAGCCCATTGTCTGTGCAGAAACGTGTTTGCCACGCAGGGAGTTTGCCAGATTTGCTGGGTTTTTGTGCTGCTCTGCACTCAGAGGCTCCTGTTCCAGTCCGGGCAAGCTCCTCTCYGCATTTCCTTCTGCCCACTGCCTCCACAAATTGCTTTCCCTGGAAATCAAAGGGGGACTGAAGCAATGAATTTTCTCATTCTGTTTACATCCTCGAGGTTTCTGGCCCTCTCTGTGACTTTTGCACTTGCAAAGGTTTTTCTGTGAGGAATGCAGAGCTACTGACACGTGTGTATGTATTTATATGTGCACAAAGCCACCTACACTGAACTTTTCCCCCTGGGATCCAGTGATAGACTGGTGGGAATGGTTCAGAACTCTTCTGAAGTTTTACAATGGGCAGCAGGAAGCATTTTTTTACTGAGAAACCCTAAACTGAGACCTTTACTGAGAAATCTTAACACAGATCAGGCTRCCCAGAAAGAGAATGGATACCCCCAGCCTGCTGGTGTTTAAAAAGGGTTTGGAGAATGCCCTYGACAGGCTTTAACTTTTGGTCAGGCAGCTGGGTTAGATAATAAAWGGTTTTATATCCACAGAATCCCTTTCCCATCCCTAGGAATGAAGATGAGGTGAATTGCAACGACTGTAAGCTCTAAAACTTGCTGTCCTTAATTTCTGTGGTTCCTTTATCGTTATTTCTGTGTACTCTGATCAGAGATTGGCAGTAATCAGTTAAATCTTCATATTAATTGTGCAAGATTTGAATCCTTTCAGTACCTTAAGGATGCTTGTAAAAAGGACTTTTGGTACAGACAAGGATTTGAAAATGAAGAGAGGCAGATTAATGTTAGAAAGGAATTCTTTACTGAGGGTGCTCAAACAGTGGAACAGGTTGCCCAGAGAAGCTGGGAATGTCAATTAAATGATATTTAATTAGCAGATGGAAGTGCATGACTGAGAGAAAARCCTCCTGGAATGAAAGCTTTTCCCTGTCCTTCCTTGGAGAGGTTTCTGGGTCCCTGATTCCTTCAGTGCCTTCCCTGCAGTGCTGTGTGTGAGCTCTGCTTGCTGCTCCTGCTAAACAGGAGATTTCTAGTGATTAAAATGGGCCAATAACATTTTATTTTAGCTCAGTCTACAAAGCAGAGCTTTATTTTTACAGATATTTAACCAAGGGAAAGCTCAGAGCTCTGCATTTGATCCTCCAGGAGAGGAAAAAAATCTTTCACACAAGTTCAACAAGTACCCTGATGWTGTTTGGAGAAAAGTTCCCAGTTCAACAGGTAATTTTTTTCCTCCAGAAATAAAAATACCTTTTTAATTGCACCAATCTAACATGATTGCTTTTATTTTGGAGCATCATGATGATGAATCACGCTGAGATAATTGACTTGAATAAACTGAATAATCCCTACCTGTGCAAATAAAAGATGGAAAAATTGGATCTATTCTGAACATGTGGTGCTCAGGCAGGAGGGAAAGACTTCCACGGATGCTGAGGACCAAGATTAGTGCTCATCATCTGCAGTTATTAGTGCTTTTAAAATTTTAATTCATTTGCAAAATGGATTGTTTTAAAAAGAATCCAGAGTCAAGTCTGGAATAACTTCTGAATATTGTGCAGTTGTCCTGGCTTGTTTCAGCTGTTGGGAATATGTGTGGGAGAGTTATTGGAGACAGCACTGCTTGGACTTGTAGTCTGTGGTGATTTTCTCCTGAAAGTTTTCATTTTGTGTGTGTTTAAGACAATTTCAGGGAATTTAGGCACAAYGTGTTAATACAATTTTTAAAATTTCTTTTGCCTTTTTTTTTTTCAGGAGAAGGAGTTGTCAAGGATTTTGGAGCCTTTTCTTCTTGTTGCTATGAAGATGGCCATAAAGATTTTGCAGAGAAGTCAAAGCAGCTTTTCCTGACTGAGGTAGAGATGATCATGTCCAGGTGCTYCTCTGGGTGTCCTGAACACCTTTCCCATGTGAACAAACAAAAACTCCAGGCTCGTCTTTGCAAGGGAGGCTCCCACAGTTTCAGTAAAGAAGGAAAWGCTGCACAAGTTCCTGACCAGTTTTCAGTTCCAGTCCTAGTTTCAGCTGTGTTTGAATCACACCACAAGCAGGCCTTGTTTCTTATTTTTTATGATCAGAATGGTTTGGCTTGGAAGGGATTTTCAAGCCCAGCCCATTTCACTATCCCAGGTTGCTCCAARCCTGGCCTTGGAMACTTCCAGGGATAGSTTATACTGTAGAATTTTATAGGTATTGCCTTGTGGAGCTACAACCTTGAAGCACTGAAGCTTTGGGCTGTGGAGAAGGTTTGTGCTGTACTCAGCCTTCCCAASAGCTCTCCTGGGGCTTTCCCAGCTGCTCCTCTCCAAGGAGCTGGGAAGGGAGTGATGCCTGGAGAGGGTACCTGGAGCAGAGGCTGAGCAGTGTTAAAGGAATAAAGCAGGGATTTATTAAAATACCTCAAAGGATACACCTTGGGCAGCACCTTGGGCATGGCTCTGCCCAAGATGAACCCAAGATGGACTCCTGGTCATGAGTTTTCACACTTTTACAAGTTTTGGTCCATTTCCATGTTGGGTTGATTGTCCAATTCCAGCTTGTACAAACAAAGGAGGTTTTTTTCTCCTGGCACCCCATGTGGAGGCAGAGCCTTGTCACCTGTTCCCACATCACATCCCTGCTGCTCTGGCCTCCTGCCCCCAGTGATGCCTCAGGA
>NDFG01000007.1:2605958-2675513 GCA_002167245.1 Sporophila hypoxantha
CTGAAGCTGGAACTGGAGGATGAACCCCCAAAGTGCAAATGGCCCAAAGTTATAAAAGTGTGAAACCCCTGAGCCATGGGGCAGTTTGGGTGCAGCCCTGGGGGGCTTGGTCTGTCCTGGATGTACCTGAAGGGCCTTTAATCAATAGAACTGCTTCTTATTGCCTTCACTCTGCCTGSCCTCTGGTTCTAGGTAGCCCCAAAAGGCACCACAGGCACACGACTCCTTCCTCCTCCCTCCCAGTCAGTTGTGGTTTAATGTCAAACTGGATTATGGAATTCAAGAAGAACTCTTGCAGGGTGATCATCAGAAATATGAAAGCATAATTGGAAGTGAAAGATTGGAGTTCAATCTTGGAGGTAATTAATTATCGTTGCATAAGCACACTGTACAACTACTTAAATCACTTTATCTAAGCTGTATCATTAATATTAGAAATATTTGGGTAGGAGACAGCAAAATTGCTGTACTTAGCATAAAGTTAATGAGTTAAACTACTATTATACCTAGAAAAAATTCTCAGTAGATGACAAATTATTGGTATTAAAGAGAGTGGGTATTTTTATAATTATTTTTCTTTGCACAATGCAGTGGAGTCAAGAGGTTCATAATAGATTTTTAAAACAATAAAGAGAAAATTTAAATAGTTCCCAGAAATCAGGTAAAGCTGCCATGGGGTTATGTGATAAATGAGGGCTGAAAGCAGAGCCATCCTGAGCCAGCAGGAAAGATTAGATTAAAACAGCTGAGACAGAAAACRCTGGAAAAGGCATGGCTGGATGAAAAGGGATGAGTGAGAGTTATGTGGGAAGTGAAAGGGCAGGAACAGCATTCAGGATGAATGGCAAAGATCCTCCTGGACTGGGCATGAGGCTCACACAGCAGCAGTGTCACTGTCCAGGAGGAGGGCAGGATGAASAGCTTCAGCCTGGGACAGCTGAACAAGTTGTTCCAGCTCTCTGGGGAAATATGGATGTGGTTGGGGTGTTTGGGGCTGTGAAGAGATGGGTTTGTGCACCAGGGCAGCTGTGCTCCCTTTCCCAGAGAAGGTGGATGTGGCTCAGCATTTTGGAGATGTTGGAATACCTTGACTCCAGAGTCGTGGACTTGTGGGAGCGAGTCCAGAGGAGGCACCAGGGTGAGCAGAGGGATGGAAYAGCTCTGCTGTGGAGAAATCCTCTCTCCTGGAGAATTGGGATTGTCCAGCCTGAAGAGGAGAAGGTGAACTAGTTGTGGCCTGAAGGGAGCTGCAAGAAAGATGGAGAGAGACTTTGGACAAGCAGGTAATGACAGGGAAAGAGGGAATTGCTTCAAATTGGCAGAGAGTAGGTTTGGATAAAATATAAGGAAGAAATTTCTGGGTATGAGGGTGGGGAGGCCCTGGCACAGGGTGCCCAGAGCAGCTGGGGCTGCCCCTGGATCCCTGGCAGTGCCCAAGGCCAGGCTGGATGGGGCTTGGAGCAGCCTGGGACAGTGGAAGGTGTCCCTGCCATAGCTGGGTGCTGGGAAAAAAGGATCTTTAAGGACACTTCCACCCCAAACCATTTATGATTCTAGGAAGAAAAACATGAACTTTGCAGTTTCTGTCCCACTCCAGAGTTTGTGGATTCCTCTGGGTTCTTCCAGTTTTTCCCTCAAAGCCAYAGAATATCCATGTGCCAGCTGAAGGCTCCACAATTGTGTGCTGTTGCAATGGAGCAGGCACTGAAATAAATGATTTTTTAATTTGATGTGCTCATTGTTTGAAAGCTGAGAATCGTTTTCCTCTTTATTCAGCGGTGAGCTTTTTTTTTTTTTTCTGGCTTTTCAGACCAAATGAATAAAGAGCTGTAACAAATATTGAAGGCTTARAATTCATAAAGCAGTGCATAAAAGTATCTCTCCCACTTTATAAATCATATTGTCCATTTGAAAGATTTTGCTTTAATGACTGGAAATAAATTGGAGGCTGAGGTGTTTTTCAAGGAGCTGTGAAGAACAAAATAGCTGTGGAAAACTCTGCAGCAGTTAAATGTACCAAGAGGAGAAGAATTGATTGAGAACCCCAAATGCAYGACACCCTCCTTCAAATCAATTAAGAAATTGCTGGAAATGTCATAATTAATGACAAGTGGGAATAGTGCAGTTGCAGGAAAGGTGTTTTATGCAGATTGAATTATTYCAGGGATGCTCTTTCCTTCTGATTCCCTTCTCCAGGTGTTGTGTGCACGGACATCAGTCAGTGGGATTGATGGCAGTGCCCAGCAGCTCCAGCTGGGGATGGCTGTGGATGCAGGGATCAAACCCATCAAAGCTCTCAAGAACACCATGGTKGGATGGACTGTGAGCATCTGAAGGTTTGTTGAACACACTTCTSATCTCAGGGATGGTTCTTCTGCCTGTGAAGCTCATGTGGGGATGGCAGGGGGAAGCCAAGGATAAAAACCTGTTGGGATCAGGCTGCTCACAGCTCCATTCCTCACCACACGGTTTTGTTTCAGTAAAGGACCTCACACTTTGATTTCTGCAAACAATGGTGTGGCCTGAGCATCTGTGGGTGCTTCAGGCAAGAGCTACTCAGGGRGGTGGCATCTTCTCCCTGCTGCATGGGACTAATTCAAAACATGCCACTTTTCTCACCTTCAGTTTCCCAACCAGGCTGCTGCTCTTGAAGCCTCTCCACTGAAACAATKCCTGCTGTAGTGTGTCCCCTCACCTGTTTCCATGGCAAAGAGTGAGCACCTGCTCTTGCACTGATTCACTGACGTGTAATTTCCCCTGAGAGCGCTGTCCCTGGGATGTGGCAGCCTCCTCTTTGTCCTGAAAAGTTGTGTTTGGGTAGAGCATCCTCAGGGTTTAATTGCAGCTTGTTCTTAAGCCTGGCTCAACAGCTCTCCAGCTTTGGATTGAAGGAAAGGGGGCACCAGGGGAAGGAGACAAATCCAGGCTGTGCCTGCAGAGACAAGAGTACCCAAAACCACTCTGGAAGTGMAAGCTCTGCTTAAGGAGCTGGTTTTTGGTTGGGTGGTTTTTTTTTAGGTTGTTTCAGTGCTGTCAATAACAACTAAATTAAGGTAGGCCTCAACTTAGCCCTCAYGGTCATCAAAATAAAGACACATCAAAGTAAATCTTCAATATAGTTTGCTTAACAGTCTTTTAGGATTTATTCTGCCATTTGTATTTCCAGTTTCTGGCTGGCTGTTTCCTTGCTTCGTTAATTTAATGAGGAATTGGTGCTGTGGGAAGTAAGAAACGTGTKGACTGAGCAGTTCTGTGCTCATTTTTTGTGGAAGGAAATCCCAAGGTGAGAAGCAAACCCCCATAAACAAGGAGAGGTTATAGAGGAGGTTAAATTGGTGATCACCCTTTCACCATCATTTTTCACCATTTCATTTGTTTGGGGCTGTCTGTGGRTTTTGCTTGGTTGTAACACAGTTAAAGGAGGCCCAGCTCAAAATACTCTAATTGAGCCTATTAATTAACAGGAAATGATGCCCTGTAGCTTAATGGGTCATGGGAGGTGGAGCAGAGGCACAACCTGGCAGTACCCAATTAGGTCAACCAGCAGGTTTTTCATGTTCTTGTTTTGGGCAGCCTTTAAAAGGGKTTGGGAATGAAGACACTTGGAATTGCTGTCGTTGGGAGCTGCAATTTGGGGCAATGCAAGGAAMTGGGTGCCATCAACAAAATTGTTACTGCCAAACTGGGGTTTGGCTCTTAGGATGGATTCTGGGGAACTGCAGAGTAGGTGAGGAGAGAATTGAGGTTATGGCAGTGATAAGCATTAAACCAGGGCTGTTTGCCAAGACAGATATTCTCTGCCCCTGTAAGAGAKCTGGGAGAGAATTGTCTGGACTGGGAGATGTCCCCATGGATCTGCTGGAAGCTTGAACCCTGAAACACCCAGTCATTGCAAACCTGTCCCCACCACACCTGAGAAAGACCCTGAACAACTAAACTGGAAAAAAACAAAAAAAAAAAAAAGGCAAGGAAAAGCTAATTTTAGCTCAGCCTCTGAGACCAGCATGGGACAGAATAAACCCAGCATATTTAGAAGTGCCTGAGGCTTTTCCAGTGCATGGAGAAAGCCTGCTGCAGGAAATTCAGCAGATACTGCTCTCCCATTGCTGTTATCACTCCAAAGATAACCCAGCTCCTCCCTATCTCTTKCCTGATGTTAGTTCTGATAAGTGCACATTTCTTTTTACGGCCTAAACTACTTTCAGAAGCATTGGTCTTTGAAAAATTGATATATTTTTAACCATGTAACAGAAAAGAGACAATCCCAGTGGACTGCACACGTGGGATCTGTATCTACTCCACACAGAACCCACTCAATCAATAACCAGAAAGAATGGGGAGTTTTCAGTGTGTTTTTTGTGTCTTTTGCAACGGGGGAAGAGAGAACTGTGAGTGAGGAGTAACTAACTCCTGAATTTTAAAGAGATGGACTTGTTGGATATCAGCAAAACCTGTGCCCTATGAGTTTCTTTAAAGAATACCCACTTTGGAGAAATAAAAAYTTATCAAAACATGCCAAACACACAGAAGAACTGGCCTAGTAGCCATAAGTGTGTACTGCAAACAAGGATTAACAGTTAAAACAAAGCATGAGGCAGTTGGGGTGTCCCTCAGAGCCCCATTCCCAGGAGGACTTTTCCACCATCTCCTTCCCCATCTAAAGGTCAGAAGGGGAATAAAGGGTTCAACATCTCTCTTCCCTAACCTATGTCCGTTTTCTCTCCCAAATAACAGTCAAAATTAAAAACTATCTAGAGAGTCAAGAGAGGTTTTCACCTACTCAGAATTATTTTTTTTTGTTTGGTATTTTTATTGATTAATTTATTTCACCTCAATTCAACTCCTGCAAATGTTTAAAGTTTTGGATCCTTCCACTTTTTGCCTTTGTAGCCAGCAGGAGTAATTTCCAGAAAGCCCCAATATTTGCACAGAGAGGGGAAGGAGCAGAAGTGGCTGMAGAGAGGAGCAAAGGGCTCATCCTCTGCCAGGCTTTGTAGCAGCTGCTTCCATGGATGGCTCCATGCGGGCAAAATCTTGGAAATCTAGGAAAAATTTCATTGTGGAAAGGGCTGTAAAACACTGGCTCAGGCTGTCCAGGGAAAGGTGGAGTTGCCATCCCTGGATATATTCCAAAAACACAGGGTTGTGGCACTTGARGGCATGGTTTAGTGRTGGCCACTGGGGTGGTGGGCTGGTGGTTGGGCTTAAAGATCCTAAAGGTCTTGTCCAAAATTACCAATCTGAAAATATTTCAGATCTAGCATTGAAAAAAAAAAAATCAGTTTTTGCTCAAGAAATAAGGATTGGCACAAAGTCTGGTTTGGTTTTGGTCACCTCCACTAATTCATGAGCCATATTTTTGGTTAGGATGCAAGGGAGAAACTTTTTTCAAGTTTTTGTTGGAACTCAGCTTCTTGTTTGGCTCTTTACAACAATTAATATCACACAGAAGCCTCATTTCTGTTAGGTTTTCTGTGTTGGAAAGGGATTCCCAGGTCTGTAATCAACACAAAAATGCTCCTTGCCATTTTTTTCCTGTTGATTTCAGTACATAGTGGGTTTAACTCAGCCTTTCCCACCAGAAACCAACTCTCCCAGGTGTTYCAGACAAAAAGCAATGACCTGTTCTTAAACACAAAGTCAGTCTTGTTGTGATGTCATTTCAAGGGGTAGAACAGAACGTCTGCACTCATCTCCCTGCTCTGCTTTGGGTCTGGAATGTTCCTTCTGAGTGACTCCTGTCAATTATCCCTGGCCTGTCTTGGCTGACTCACAAAATGCTGGGSAAAACACAAAAGCCTTGTGAGTAATGGTATTGATGGGAACCCAGAGCAAATGATGATGTCTGGGAAGTAAAGCATTCAAATCTCCTTAGAAAGTTTGGGAAAGGACACAGGAACTGGAGAACTTTTCTATTGTTAGAGAGGGGCATGCTCTGTTCCTGTATTTATTCCTGCAAAATCACATCTTCTCTTGGAGTGATATTGACTGGGTGGTTATTGAAATCTGTAGTGTTTCAACATTTTGAGTGCCTTTTTGTAATTATATTTTTCTTGCATCCATTGTCATTTGTTTGTACTTGGTCAGGCTCTTCCCTTTGTTTGGATTTTATATTATTTTATATTCTTTTCCCCAAGAGGGTTGTTATATCTGGTTTTATTTTCTTGCCTATTGTTTTCCTGAGCTAATCTCCTTGTTTTCCTTCATTTTGTTGTTCTCTTTGCCATTTAGACTCATTGTGTGTGTCTTTACTTCCAAGCCTGCATTGATCTCATTTTGCTGGGGAAGAATTGCTCCTTTTGGCTGCAGTTTGAAGCTGTGTCTATTTTTGCTGATACTTTTTATTACCATGACAAATCCTTTTATTTAAGGGCATCTTGTTAAGACAGCATCTTGTTGTTTTTGTTGCCTCTTGTCTTCAGTGGGTTTAAGGCTTCTGTGCCCATTTTGCTCATGAATTTTGTATTGTCCACTTCCAACATTAGAGAGTGTGMAGGCCCTTTTCCTTAGCATTTCTTCCTAATTTTTCCATGGATACATCTTTTTTTGGCCCTGAATTCCGTGCTGCTGGAATTTTGGCCCTGCAGGGATTAAAGATATGTAAATTCAGCTGTCCCATGCACAGGGTGCAGAGTCAGTTTTCCTCTTTATATTTAACACCAGTGGTTCAAGCAGCCCTTTTGCATTTTTAGGGGGGCTGTTACTTGTTAAGAGGGTCCTGTACAGGTTCTGCTGGACTTTGAAATCAGTTGGACAGTTGGAATCAGACCCTTTTAGGTGGAATCAGCCCATCTTTGTATTGCAATGTCCTTAATCCTTGCAACTCTTACACATCCTATTGAGCTGGTCATGGGAATTCCGTTTCCCTGCCAGTATCTCTCACAGAGAGACAGTGAATTGCTTTTTTTTTAAAATTTCACATATAATTTCTCTTTGAAGATGGAGCTTGAGGACTCCAGGAGCCCAAGAAAGAGCTGAAGTCTCTGAGTGCCCTGTCAGGAGTGAAAAGGGTTTTCTTTCACGGCTGACAGGAAAAGGGTTCATTCATGACAGTCCCCTCAGAAAAAAACRTTAATTAACACTTGTCATCTGTGCCAGTCACAGGGAATTCCCACAGTGACAGGTCTTTGCACAGATTCCCATTTTGTCCTTTGACAACTGGACCGTGAATTCTAATTTTACCAGGACAGAAAATGGTATCAGTGTCTGTGCCAGGTTTTGAAAGGCATCAAAATGAGCAGGGAAGTGTTTGCAGAGCACTGGGAGCACCCAGGTGCTCCTCTCAGGACAARGGGCATTGCTCTGACAAGCAGCAACCAGTCCTTAATTACAAACAGCTAATTGGCCTCTTAGGGCAGGCTTGAGGATCACAATCCAAAAAAGAAAAAGAAAACCCAAACAGTTTGTTGGTGGTTGGCTGCAGCGAGGGAATTAATAACTGAATGCCTGAAAGACAATAGAAAAGAATAGCTGACTTTCMTTCTGTAAAATATTTCTGATTAATGAGTCGATAGTGGCTGTGAGTATCCGCTGAGTAATCCTGCACATACGAGGAGCTACTCCCTCAGTAAGAATCACAAACCACAGAATATCCTGAGTGGGAAGGGAGGATCATCCAGCCCAAGTTCTGGCCTTGCACAGGACACCCCAAAAAATCCACCCTGTGCCTGAGAGTTGTGAAATGGGAACAGTCTGGCAAGTTTTACACAGCTCTGGCATTTAGTGACATAATTTGGAATCCAATGAAAACACTTCTGGTTTCTGAGTATATCAGAATGATTTAACCCCATGTCTATGGGATGTGCTTTCCTCTGACCCCACCAGTGCAAATCCCAGCAATTCCTGAGACAATTTTCCCCTGTTGGAGTTGATCCCATTTCTCTCCTTGGTTTCAGGGGGGTGCCAGTGTCCTCTCACAGCAGATCCTGGCTGAGCTTCAGCTCTGGGGGAAGGAACTACTCCACTTGACACTCGACTTAATTATCTTTGTAGCTTCACATGCAGTGCCTCTTTCCACCAGACAACTTGGTCAGGCCTGGAGTTTGGAATGCCTCCAGCTCTCGTTSCAATCCATAATGTGCAGCTGAGCATATGCTTTAGGATCTCTTAAAGAACAAGCATAGCATGAAGGCTGAAATGAGGCGTGGACRTGTCTGCTAATTAGAGCAGCAGAGCAGGGAGCTGGAAACGAGCTGGGAATCAGCTCCTCTGCACCAGTGATCTCCCTCACCTGCAGAARTTCATAGTTTGGGACTCATGATGTTGGGAATTGCACTAAAAAACTCTGGGAATTACACTAAAAAAACGTTGTGATTGATGTGATCTTCAGGCAGGGGTTGTGRCTGTGAGGGGAGAGACCCTCAATGGAGCAACAGAATTCTCCTGAGGGATTTTCCTGAGTGCAGGGGAAATCCTGTCCAGAGGGCAATGGGGATGGTGTAGCAGGATGAGAAAGTTTTCTTTGAGTATAGTTGTCACATGAATTTCTGCTGCATGAGTTCCCAGTAACTCCCAGTACCCTCCTGATTACTGTAGCCATGCTGGATCTTTCCCACGTGGTGCCTTCCACACTCCTGATAAAACACTGACTTGCTCTACAAGGCCTCTGATGCTAAGTTTGATATCCAGATATTTCCTACTTTATCAGCAAACCCACCCCCAGCTCAGATACCAGCACTCGCCATTCCTTTCTGATTATCCCCCAATTTTCAAGTTTYACCAACTTTGTCATATTCCACCAGACAGCAACTTCCTGCTGGATATTTTAGCACGTTCTGGTGCTGAGGTTGTGGTACCCTGCACACCTTGTGTTTGTCAGTCACCAGCTCAGCYCTGCCTGCCTCAATTGATGGACTTTTATCTCGTGGAATTTGCTTTATCTCAACAGCTCTTCCTCTCCCTTTTTTCCAAGGGCAGAAAAGCCTGGCTGCTGCTCTCCCATWAAAAAAGTTTATACATCAATCCAGGTGAGATGGGAATTTAGCCTTAACATCTGTGCAAGTGCTGTGTGTGCTGATGTTCAGGGAATGGATAAAAGTTTGGGCCTGTGGAGTCTTTGCTCCTTTTTTGCTAGGCTTGGGATTAAATATTCGGGCTCAGATGTTTATTAGTTTTTATCTATGTTACAGACTCATAAGTTGTCAGTTCTGTAGTATTTGACTTTAACAGGCTAAAAATGGACCCCTATGTCTCTCTCTACAAGGCCTTTTAAGGATAAACTGTCCAATTAAGAAATGACACCTCAATTATTTTTACTTTTAGCCAATAACCAACCACCCATGGCCCGCAATGGGGACTTTGTATCCAATTACACAAAACCACCCAAACCCATGGAGAAGAAGGAGTAGGAGAAGGTGAAGAAGAAGGACCAGTGTCTGCCCTAAAACCTCCATCTTGCTTTAKATMTATTRCTRTATTCTAAACCCTTAAACTCTTAAGTTTCCCACCCTGTGGTATCACACTTTTCTATTCAAACTCTACACCCACAATCCAAGTGCCATCATTCCATTTTGGAAGCTTCTCCAYRGCCTCAGGTCAATGCAGTGTTYTCTAGGGGGTCAGTGCCTGGCAGCACAGAAATCCAAAATTCTCAGTAACCAGGGCTCCAACATGGGCCTACTCAAATAAATACACATTCTATTAAAACAAGATTTACAGGGCTGGATCTGTGCATGGAACTGCTGAACTTAGCTCACAATATTCTGTGCTGARCTCACTCCATAAAATTCCTGGAAGGTTTTGCCTTGTCTGTCCAGCTTGGATTTGTGAGTGTGTGTGCCTGTGTTARACTTCTTTTTGCAGCTGCTATTGCTAGTTTAGCTTTTTTAATCTGATTTTATTGTGCTGTAAACTCCTTTCTCTCTTCTGGAAAGTAATTTCACTTCCCTCTGTGTGAGGAATGTGGTAAAAAACTTACAACTATTAAGTAAAAAAATATAGAGAGTTTYGTTTGCCTCCAGCCTGGTTTTTTATTTTACCTCTGAAGCTTTTGGCAATATCCGTGGCCTGGGAAGTGATGCTTGTTTTGCAAGCTTTCCAATTAAGCAGCTTTTCTTCATCAAATTCTGCTCTCGAGGACTTTCAGCATCTGCTGGCTCTGAGGAAAAGGTTCTCAGTGAAAATCCTAATTTCACAAGTACTTTCTAATCACAGCATGTAAGTTTTTATAGGATATTTCAGACTTTCACCCCAAACTCTGACCTGTGCTTCAAGAGATAATTAAGCTCAGTCTTAGCCTTAAAGCAACTGGGGAAGAAGGAGCAAACAGAAGGGATTCATCCAAACTTCTGGCTACTCTGAGATGGAAAAACRCCTCTTTTAAAACACTGAAAGTTGAAAAAGCCACAAGAATCCATGGAGGAATAGCAGGAAAATTGTCTTCTCCTCCATTTCATGTTTTTTTTATGGGCACTTTCCATGGCTGAATAAATTATAGGGACTCTTACATCCTAAATGACAGTTTTTGGCTGGTTTTAAAGTGTTCCAGTTTTTCCTACAGGTTTTGAGGCTCCAACCTTGGGAAGTACCACAAGACACCAGGGAAAATGGGATTAATTTGGTGAGTGGCACAAATCAAGCTCTGTAAAAAAAAACTACTGGTGGACTTTATTTGGACCCAATGCTGTTGTCTTTTAAAATATTATTTTTATTGTTACCATTACTATATTTAACTTATTAATAACTTTTCCTATTTTTCATTATTATTCTATTATTACTCTACTGTCATTGTTCTAATTATTCTCATTATTATTAATTCTGAGCAGACAATCTGCTCTATTCACCAGATCAGGATTACATTCTTTGTACAATAATTTTCCCTGTATTTTTTCATTTTCAGCTCCAAGTTTTCAAGCCAACTCCAGGTAAAACGTGGAATATTCATGAGGAATGTCATGTCAGCYACAGAGAACTGAGGTAGAGCCACATTTAAGTCAATTAAACCTTGACCTGGACAGGTAATTAATGTCTTTTTCATTGACAATAATGAAGGAAAGGTTAAAAAACATAAATGTTGGAATACCTAAAAAAAACAAACCCAAAAACAAAAAAAAAAGAATTAAAGATGAAAATCATGACCACAACCAAGTAAATGCTGCAATATTTCATATTTTTCATATTAAAATCCATTTATTTCAAGTTATTCACAGAAAATATGAATATGTGATTCAACTCTCCTTAAATATCCATTTAGGTTGATTATAAAAAACAAAATCCATGTTTTTTCAATGGTTTTTCTGCAGCAAATTCGTGCTTGGAACACTTGAAAATCTGTTTTTCTTTTTGTTCTGCCTCATTTATTTCTTGTTTTCAGCCAAGGTTTCAGTTGAGCACTGCAAAGTGTCAGAGGTGGTTAAAGAACATTATTGATTCCAAAACTGCTGAAAGACAGAACAAGTTTGGGATGAAGGGATCATTTTTCTGCATGGTGAAGGTTCCTCAGCCGCCAGTTTTGTTCCAGGGTGACTGGGTTGAAATGGGTTTTTAATGAGTCAAGGGAAGGGCTAAACAATAGCACAAAAAAGAGCAGATTTTATGAGATTCAAGAGCAAAAAGAGGGAGATTTTGTAAAATTTCSGAGTAAAAAGAGGCAGATTTTATAAAATTATTCAGGGGCAAAAATAATAAGAGGCAGATTTTATAAATTAATTCAGGTTTTCTTKGCTGAACAGGAAAAGTTGTTGGCTTGATCTACAGGAATTACATGTCATGGTAGGAAAATCCAAGTTAAAACAGGCAGGATTATTGAGGTTAGCAAAGAGTTAATGGATTTGGAAAGGAAAAAATTATTTGACAGTTCTGGGTACAAAACCAAACAAGAATTTTTGCCTATTTTAGTGCTGCTTGGAAAAAACAAACAAAGGATTAAGTGGCTTTAAATTAGAGGATGGAAATAATACYTCAATTATTTTTTGGGAATTTGGGAATCCACGAGGGGAGCTGTTGAAATCCAAAATAACTGAAAAATTGATTTTAGTGGTGTCTGTGGTTCAAAGAAGGGAAGTTTCTTCTATTTGTTGTTTTCCATATTTTAGGAATCGGCAAAAGCAGAATTGATTCAAGGATGTCCTTGTGGGAGATTTCCCAGATTTAGGTTGGAAACAGATTTGGAATTCCAGTGTCTAAACCCCACCCTTGAATCTTGAGGCAGCAAATATTCTTGGGATCACAAAGAGTCAGGAGAGGGCTCCTTTCTCCTCATTTTCTGCTCTCATCCATCTCTTCCAGGAGCTGCCTCAACATCCTGACCCGTGATTTCCACCTGCACCAGGTTTTTAAGGAGTACAGCTCATGAAAATTTGGAGAAGGGCCCTCAAACCAAGCCCAACCACTGGCTCAGCTCACCACCAAACCCTGTCCCCAGGACCCATGTYCTGAACAGTTCCAGGGATGGGCATTCCACCTGCTCCAACACCTGAGCAACCTTCTAGTGGAGAAATCTTTCCTGATATTTAATTTAAACTCTCCAGCTCAATCTTGAGCTGATCTGGAGAGATCCCCATTGGATCAAGCTCCTCCATGAAGTCACATGGTTATATCTGATGCAGGTGTGGGTATTTTTTACCCAATTTATCGTATCTTTCTTAAAAATTTTGTTTATTTTGATGAGAAAGCAAAGAGATCACATTTCTTGAGCTGTTCCATCTATTCCTGCTCTTCAATCCAGGGATGGGAATGGATCCTGTGGTGGGATTGCTGCTCTGGAGAGCTGGCAATAATGGAAAAGGAGACTCCATGATTTCTGAAGGCTCCCTAACAGCTCTTGTGGACAATGCCGTGTGGTTTTGCTTACCTGGCTTCCAGACTTAGCAATCAGTAAGTCCTGGCTCGTGTCTGGGTATTTTCTGCTCTTTCAGAGCTGTCATTTCTCACGCTGCATTTAAGAATTGGCTTTTTCCAAAGCCATTTCTTGGAGTGGTTGGGGTTGAACGTCGCTATTTAAGATCAACCCTTGAAAGAAACCAGGTTTAAACTCGAAGTGGAAAATGCTTTTTCTGAGACATGGCAGGCTGAGMTCTGACAGTGCCTTCAGCTGCTACTTTCAGTCTCTTCTCAAAGTTTTTATGCTTCATCCTGAACCCTCCCTRGAGACTTGGTAAAGCAAATGTGGAAAATGCCACTGTGCTCTTTATAAACGTAGACAAGAAGTGTTTCAAACCCCAAAGTTTATCTGTCAGCATCAGGAAAAGCTACATTTCATRCACTGGGTATGATTTGTTTCTCAGTGACAGYTCTTGTTCAGATCATTTTGTTGTARTTTTTTACTGGGTTGAGTGAATATTCTTTAATTTTGGTGAAATTTTAGGTCRTTTTACACATCCCTGGTATTTTTCCTAAGGGAGCAGCTGTTATAAAAACTTGATTGTTATGTGGAGTTTTCCCTTGGTGGCTTTTATTCTTTTTGCAGAATCACCTGATTTTAGAATAAGGGGAAGGAAATGGATATACACTAAAACTTCTGCCACTGATTATGTTCTCCTTGGCCTCTTGTCTCCTATTTTTTTGCAAACCAAATTCCAAGGATTTTCAATCAATGCATTAAAAATTTGGGTGATACTGTCCTGTATCCCAGCAGATCCTTTGGGAATATGACTCCACCTGAAGGGTTCTGACTGTGGGGATGGATTAAGAGGGTTTMTATTGTGTAATGGAGCAAATCTAAGTCTTTTATCCCCTTGGAGGATTTAAAAACTTTATATAAACAATGAARTAATGACAAGTTGAGTTTCACCTGCCTCTTGCCCATCCAATCTCTAAGATATCCACAACATGAAAAACTGACAGTCTTTGCTCTTGAGCTGCCTTTCCAAAGGGATTAATCTGATTTATTCCACTGAATCTCTGAGTTTCCATTCAAAGACATCCAGTGTTTCGGGAGGGATGTAAAATTGTGGAAGAAATTTCATTGTGGTGTCTCCTCCCAGCTAAATCAACTCACTGATTTATATTTAGCAGAGTGTGATGCTCCTGAACTGGGGAACAAATCTGTCTGGGCTTTCAGGGGGGCTTGGGGATGATGAAAACTGATGCCCTGAATGCAATTTGTTTGGTTTTGTGCTCTCTGGCTTCATAAACTCTTGAAAATTGCTATAAATACAGTCAGGCACAGCGCAGCAAGAAGCAGAGGAAAGCAGAAACCTCTCCTCTGGATTTTCCAGCTCCGTGCACATTGTCTTTGAAAAGCTCCTTTAAAATGTGCATTACTCATTGTATTCCTGTAACCCTCAGAACATGACAGGAAACCAGGGACTCTGAGGGCTTGTCACCCTCATCTGGGGGAGAGGAGCCCAAAGGGTGAAGGCAAATATTCAGCTGTGTAAAAAGAAGCGTTTTGACCCTTTCATGTGTYAGTCATTCATCCTGTCCATGGCAAAGGAACACCTGGCAAAAAGCTGGATTTAATTGTCCCATGTTGTTACTGTCAGATGCTCCTAAATAASCTTTGTTGTTGGAGCTGCCAGGACTCAGCTGATAAAAGATGTTTGGATTCAGTTCATCATCCCTTTTCTGGAGCCACAGAAGTGAGGAAACACTTCATCTTCTCTGCAGGGCAGAAAACAGAGCTCAAAGCCTCCAAGTTTGGTGTGGTTTAATTATTGGGAAGCTGTTCCTTGCCCCATTTGGATATAATCAGAGATCAGGGGACAGAATTTTTGGAATATTTGCTAAACTCTGCGGGGCTGGATCTCTTCCGTTCTTTAAAATGTCCTGAAAAAATAGAACCAAATTCTCTAAGTGGCCTGAACAAGAGACAGAAATGGGCTGGGAAAAAAACAAATGAAAGGAAAGTAAAAAAATTATTTTGGCCAAGCACAAATCAGAGCCCCCAGGACTTGTGTTGGCCTCACTGTCCCTGACAGTGATGCTTCCCTACTTTCCTCTGTGGGAAAGGGAGGACTGAGGGGWTTTTAATCCTTTCCCTTCTGATCCCAGGGCATGCTGGAAGAGATTACCCCAATCCTTTAACAGACAGTGTTTTTCCTTGCACTGAAATTTTACTTCCATATAAAAATCCCCYATATTTTGGCAGGGCTCAGAAACACCAGAGCTCRTTCCTTTGGTGGAGTGAAGTCAACTTCTTTAAACAGCTGATGCTTTGATCTGACTTGCAGATAAGAGAGGGATAAACAAGCATTTCCCAGTATTTTCCCTCCATTCTTATAGCAAGAATCAGGCATTGTCTGGGAACAGCAGACATATTGCTCAGCCCCATGTATTTGAATAAATAACACATTAAAAATCCCTGTTTATCTGTTTGCCTTCTCCCCTCCTTGATTCCCAAAACCAAACTGAATTTTAAAGCATGCCTGGATTAAAAAAAAATAAAAATGGAGCAGTTAGAGTTATTATTTTGAGTAGATGGAGAAACACTTGTGAATCTTGCATAGATATTAATAAATAATAATAATATTAAATGAGTAGTACCCTGTTTTCTGGTCTAATGTTCTGTTTTTTTGTTCTGTGCGCTGCTATAAATCATGCAGGATGTTCCTCCAGCTCCTGAGACACCCAGAAAAGGCTTTTTCTGGGTCATGAGTTTGGGAATTTGCTTTTTTTTGCCCRAAACATCTGGTTTACATGCTCACCTTCACCCCAGGTGGGAAATGGCAGGAGGAAAACATTGTTATCTTTGAGGCTGTGCTTGGTTATTTGAACAGGAGCCATGCCCTGTAMGAATTATTGTATCCCTTATTGAAAAAGGTGGATGTTGTAGGGAGCTGGGAGGGCTGGAATGACATGCTCAGCAAAGGAAAAATGTTTGTGGCAATAAAAATGGAAAGGTTGGATTCTAACTGCTCCCCTCGGTGCAGAAGGGAGGCGAGGCACGGAAGGGTGAGGCTGTAGCAGTGGAATAATCTGAGGGGTTCATTTCAACAGAGGCCATGAAAGCAGAATTTGAACGGGCTCACGGAAATAAATCAGGATTTCTGCTGCAGAAACTTGGGGGAAATGGGGGGTTCAGCCCAGCTGCTTGCAGAAATCCCAAATGCAGCACTTTGTTGGTAAAGGAGAGGGTGGACGTGGCCTCCTGGGGGTGGCACTGCCAGGGAGGTGAGGCTGCTGCACCTGCAGGGTGAGCTCAGGGTTATGGCAATAAATCACACAGACTCCATTTTCTTCATGATGGAAAAAGCCCATTCTTTATTCACATTTTTATCCAGTTTTACAGAGTTGTGTGTGACTCCCATGGGTCAGGAGCTCTCTTGCCAATCACTTTATTGGTCAGTAACAAGTTGTTATCCTGTATTGATTGGTCACTCAAGCCCTTGGTGTGTACCTGCTGAAAAGTTGTTTGTGACAGATAGTTTTCATTTTTCTAAGGGTGTGCAAACAGTTTATCCAGGTGCTGGTTGTTTTTCCCAAGGAATGGATTGTTATGTTGATGAACTGCTCACACCAGGATTGCTTCCACATGGGAATTGCAGAGGGATACCTTGACTTAGAAGAAATGTCAGGCCAGCCAGAGCAGGCCTGATTTTGTAATTTTATAATTTTATATATTTATATATTTTTTACTTTATAGTTTTTCTACCCTACTGCAACACAAGGTGCCATGGCCAAGGCAAGGGAGTCACTGCAGGTCAGTGATTGTGGTCTGACTGAGGCCAATGGTTCAGAACTCTGAGAAACTTGTGTAAAAATAAGTAAATTTTTCTTTTCAKGACAGTTATTGCATGTATTTTTTCTCTTTTTGGAGCTGTTTTTCAGAAAGAAGSGAGAAATTGTTGTGCTGTGACAAATCAAGAGCTGCCATATATCAAACAAGGTCCTTTGGTTTCCTTTTCTGTTTGTTGGTTTATGTTTTGAAGTTGCTGTCACCTCCACATACACCTAAAAACATTCCTTAGAAGCTTTCTCTTCCCTGCATGTGTTGTCCCAGCCACGATCCCAACCTACCCTAAATTTTGTGTTCCTTTGTTCCATTTCCTTTTCCTGGCACCACGGGGCCTCTGTCCCTGGCTCTGGGAATAACTGGATATCCATGAAAACCTTTTTCATCATGACTTGGGAAGAAAAAACTGGAAGGGAGAAGATTGGGGCAGGAAGAAGCTTGGATTGAAAGCAAAGGTAAGAGTTTCATTCCTAGTGGTTGAAATAATTAAATGTGTTTATCTTTACAATCAGCTCTTCAAATTTCACCTTGGATCAAGCAAAATAAGCCAGGCTTTCAGTAGATATTATCTTTTCAATTGTAGTTCTTGATATCCTTGCATTTATTCATTTCGTGTAATTTCAGGACACAACATAATAACAGAAAAAGTGCTCTTGTTGGCAGCTTCTGTTGAACTTAATGTTTCTGTACTAAATTCAATTTAGGATTTGCTCCACTTCGAGCATTTTGCACCCAGAATCTCATATTGTGGAAAACTCCTCATTTTGGTGGTACAGGTGTTTCCCCTGTTAGCTGCAGCCCGTGGTTTTTATGTTTTGATGGAATGAATCAGTCTGGAGGGCAAAAATTCTGCTTTCAGGTTCCATTCCAGTTCCTGCCTAAGGAGTGAATTTACAGCTGCCCAAAATGCAAACAAGCAACACCAGAGGAAAGGTTTCAGTTCCCAGGAGCTGGAGGAAATGTGGCAGGGCATGATTCTCACAGGTCTCAGCTGAAGGGCAYGAGGTGATCTGGAGCAAACTCAAAGCARGGATAACTCAGGGAATGAGCACTTGGATCCTTTCTATTCCAAAACACCCAGGGTATAAGATTCCAACTATTTTTTTATGCCAAATTGTTTGTGGCAGTCCCTAATGTGATGCAGACAAGGAATGGGAGGAGAGGTGATCACTCTGGTTGGTTCCAAGAGGAGGTTTTTGTGAAATTCCCATTTAGTAAATGGACACAAAGGATATATTGAAATTTGCAGTGGATCCCTTGCTGGTGCCATAGARTATTTCCTTCAGTTCTGCACCTGTGCTTTTAATTCCCACTGTGCCCTTCAGGAATTTAAGACAACAATTCACCTCCAAAATTCAGGGGAAAATTAGAATAAAAATTAGAATAGCAAAGATGAAAACATYAGGTGTAGAAAAACTAAATCCACATTATCCCTCCCTGCCCCCTCAAAACATCCCTTAAACTCTCCAACAGACAAAAACTAGACTAGGAAAATTTTGTTTGCCTCAGGAATAATTTCAGTATTAATGAGAGTGTAATTGTACCTTTCAAAGAATTTGTATTCCATGGTCAGAATTTGGGTGTGAATTTTTTCCCAGTTTCAGCCTTTCCATCAGTGGGATTTCTCTCAGCCCTGGGCTGGGATGGATGAGTCAATGTGTTTGCAGTTGGATGGGAGTGGGCAGGCAGAGCTGCAGGAAATGGGATGTGAAACATCCACACGGAGAAACAGGGCTGGGAAATGGCTGCAAAACCCAACAGTTGCTCCTCTCAGACCAAAACACAGACTCCACACCAAACTCCACAAATATCACAGCTGCCACAAGCTGTGGGAGCAACGATTCCCACGTGGAGAGGGTTAGATTGAAATTTCAGGAGAAATTCCTGCAGGAACTTGTTCAGGAAAAATTCTGAAGCACCAGGCAGGGATGGAGTCCCCATCCCTGGAGGGATTTAAAAGTTGTRGAAATGTGGGTTRGGGGTGGCCTTGGCAGTTCTGGTTCACTTGATGATCTTAGAGGGCTTTTCCGACCTTAATGATTCCCATTCTGTGRGGTAAAACAGCCCTGGACAGATTCCAGCCATGAGTAAAATCTCTTTTTGACAGTTGTGAGGATATAAAACAGCAACAGAAATTTAAACCCTTTAATAAAATGCTTTCCAAAGGACTTTTTGGGAATTTCATCCCCAGCTTGGGCCCAGTGAGGCTTTGGGAGGTGGGAGCAGAAAGAGAATTATTTTGARTAATTGACTCACATGGAAATGATGAACAGCTCTGGAAATAATTTCTTCCTGAAACAAATTATTGCAGAGTGTGAATTTAGAACACAGCAGTGATTGGTGGCTTTCCTTGGTTATTTGTTTTGTTTGGTTTGTTTTGCCAGAAATTTCTATCCATACATTTGAGGACAAAACTGTACCTCGGGAAACTTCAGGTACAATGCACAAAAAAATGAATTTTTAAATGGGAAATAATAAGAGTAATGCATCATTACTGACTACCCCGGTGCAAATTTATAGCAGCTTCATTTTTAGCCATTAATAAACAGGCTAAATATTAACATTAATTTCCCTGGAATATTGGTTATTATATTATTGAGTTATTAATGAATTATATTATTGAATTGTATTCTGAACACCCAGCATGCTAAATGTGGTATTTAATTGTAAATTACTGCCTCATTGCTCCATATTTTTAATACACAATCAATATTTCACAGTTTTTCTGGTTTATGTCTTCTACTTTGGGTTTTTCACTGCCTATTTTTGAAAACTTTCTTTTRTTAGAACCCTGTTGTTCACTGCTTCGCTCTAAATCAGGATTTTGATGAAACACATAAGAACTAAAAATGGGAGGGTAAGAGTTTAATGCTTCTTGAAGTGCYGTGTAATGCTTGGAAGAATCCCATCACTTGTAGCAGGAGCCCTCATGCATGATCCCAGAATGTTTTTTATGTGGGAAAGGAGAGGAATGGAATAGCTCCTTCATTCCAGGCACATTGGCTTTTTGTGGAATGACAAACTGATTACCTCTGACTGCTAAAAGCAGGATTTCAACGTGCTGAACAAATTGGCTTTTAATATTTCCCTATTTATATAAATGTATATCACCTTAAAATATAGGATTTCCATTTGGGATTATGTTAATGGAAAAGTTCAGCTTCACAGGCAACAGGATGGRAAAAAATCATCGGGTTTCAGGCTTTGGTTCAATCTGGGGATGTGTAAAACTCATCAGATTGGGTCACAGAATGAGCTCCTGGAGTATGAGCTGCAGATCTGATCCTTGTGGGCCTGGGAAACAGGAAATTGAGTGTTGGAGGTATTGAATTCTGAGCTTAAAAATCGATTCTGGATCTGCATAAGGGGGTCTAAAACCAAATAAATCACCTGAAGGCCGTGGCTCTGTGCAGCTCTGCTGTCCCTGTGAGGTGACCCTGCCCAGGTGGGGCTCAGGTGGGGTTTGTGCTCCTGGAGCAGGTCCCAGCTCTTGGCAGGAGTCCCCAGACCACAAAATCAGCTCTGTGCCTTTTATCCTGTCCTCCATTCCAGCAGGAATGTGTGTGGMAAGGGGATTGAGGGACTTAAATGGGAGAGGGTGAGATGGGATCTGATGGATCCCAGCCCAACAGACAGGGTCTCAGCATGGTCATGGAATGGTTTGGGCTGGAGGCACATCAAAACCACCCAGTGCCACCCCTGCCATGGCAGAGACACCTCCCAATGTCCCAGGAGCTCCAAGCCCCAATGTCCAGCCTGGCCTTGGGCACCGCCAGGGATCCAGGGGCAGCCACAGCTGCTCTGGGAATCCCATCCCAGCCCCTCCCCACCTTCCCAGTCAGAAATTCCTTCCCAAAATCCCATCTAACTCTGCCCTCTTTTGGTTAGAAGTCTGGGAATTTGACACAATGGACCCTTAGATTCCATCCAAAGAATATTCTGAGGAGTGGAGATCCCAGGAGCAGGAATACTGGGGGAGCAGGAGAAGGAAGAGCAATTTGTGCAGCTCAGACCTCAATAATCTTCATTTTTTTCCTTCTTCCTTAAGCAATTACAGAGCTGAGGTGGCTGGAGGAGCAGAAAGGAATAAAGAAGGAGGGGGAAGGGAGATGGTTGTAGTCATAAAAGTTGCAGGAGAGGCATGCCTTGTTTTATTGATGTGAAATTCCCTGGATGCCCAAGTGACTTCACTTCTTAGGAGAAATCTCGGCGATGTTTCAGGAGGGGATATTCTGAATGAAATGATCCATCTGTAAAGTGCTAAAAATACATTTCCTCGCTGGTGAGTTCTTTAACTTTGAGCTTTCYGGCTTTGGGAAATTACCTTTGAAGCTCCTGTTGTCTGCACCATCTCTGTGGGAGCTCTGTTCCTTAAAACTGGGGGATTATGAGGGAAAGCAATATTTTTTCTTGGTGTTYCATTTTGCAGGAAAGGTTGTTCCTGCTGTTCTGCCTCTTCAGGATCTGTTTCCCCAGGAACACAGACATGGAGAATTGTGCTGACACAGTGAGGAGACCTGGCTGCTGCTGCAGAGGCGTTGGTGTTGTGAGACTTTATGGGAAATCTGGGAAAATCCRTGTCATCCCTGACTAAGATCTGTCCCCAGGGAGTACAAACTAATTCTGAGAAAGAGAGGGAAAGCAGAACACCCCAAAGATGTTCAGAACATCTCCTCAGCAATTTCCTGCATTTCCCCAAACACCAGCATATTCTAGGATGCACTTTAACATTGCTTTTCCCCTCCAGGAAAACTGAGCTCCTTTTTTTCCCCTAGGTAAGCTCTTAGAGGTCTCATTTTGATTTTCTGTATAAAATAAATATCCCTATATTCTAATGACAACCCTTCAATAGAAATGGATAAATGGGTACAGTGGCACTTGGAGAGGATCCTTCTCTTTTAAGAAGCCCCAGATCCCTTTCTGAAGCCACTGGGACATCATGAGGGTGAAGCTACCCTTCAGAAAAATCTCTTTTCAGGCTTCCCACTGATGGGAGCCCTGTGCTGCTGAAAAGTGTCAATCCTTAAGCAAAGATTTCTTGCTTGTCCCAGGTTCCTGCTGGCCCAGTCACAGCAGAGCCATTTCTAGCTGGGAAAATCTGACTTTACTCAGTTCTTGTCTCCCCCTCCCTCACAACATTATCTCCCAAACAGGAATTTCTCTTTCATTTTGCCATCATGGCAGCTCCAGGAGATGTTTTTCATTTCATAACCACATCCCTGAGGACAGAGAGCCAATGGTGAGCCTGAATTCCCAAAAGCTATTTCCTTTGGGATCCATACCCTCTTCTCCTTCTGTTGGTGCAATCTAAAGTTGGAGATGGATAAAAGCTACTCTTGTYCAGGAGATGAACTTGCTAAACAAGTTCATCTCCTGCCAGGGTAGGAAGTATTCTCTGTAGTTTATTTCTGGTGTTTTGACCAATTTGTTATTTTGAAGTTTATTGTATCTGTCTGTTAGGAAATAGAAGTTTCTCCTGTTATCCATCCTAAATTTTTGTTCTCCTTATTTCATTTTTCCCCCCTCTCCTCCCATTTCTATTTTCTTGCAGCTCAAAAGTAGGGAATGACACACCTTTAACACTCACAGAGAAGAATCTTTCTGTGAAAATAACAAAYTGAGGAAGCTATGTGTAAATTTTTACTTCTAAAACTTTAGACAGGATAAAGCTGGGTATGAAACATAAGGTTGCTGGAGAAAAGAGCAGGCTGATGCTCCTGGTGGCCCTTGAATTGCTCTGAGGCAGTGTCTGGCTGAGGAATGGGAGAGAAATCCATCTGACAACTGTTGGCTTCTCTGTGGGTTTCGTGGGGTTCTTTTTTTTCGTTGTGTGTGACAACCATTTGCTGTCACTGTGGTTTCAGTGGGTTCCCTGATGTGATGCAAATGCAGAAGTGCAGAAGTGTTTTGGGCAGTTCTGCTTGTTCCTCTTGTTAGCGTGCGGAAATCATATGAATCGACAGTAGGCTAATTAATATGTAGGTGCTTTTATTAAGAGCTCTGGGAATCAGGCGCGCTTTCGCCTCAAATCTGATCCCGCCATACATTGGAGAGGAGAAGGAATTTTATATTCTTTCGTTACATAACTTACATGTTATATTATTAAACTTATATTGTTCTAATTTATACATAGATTCAAGCTAAACATAGCCCCTTATGTAGCTTCTCATGATTCTTCCTATGATTATATAATAATATACTTAATTACTAAACAATCATCACATCTAACAATTATATTTATCATACTATTTACGTAAATCCACTGATCTGAGAAACACAAAGCCTAACATTTTCAGAATCTTATCTTTAGCATTTTTCCAGGGCCCCATTATCATCTCTAATGTCACTCCGGGGCGGCAGCTGTCAGACCCTCAGAGACAGGTCCTGACCAGGCTGGGAGGGATCAGCACTGATCCTCCTGGAAAAGGGAGCTGTAGGAAAGGCCCCCAGCCTCGAGCCTTCACTGAGCCCCTTGTGGAAGGGGCAGAGCTGCCTCAGGCTGTTGATGGGGATGGGAAGCCACAGGAACCATGGAGATGTGGCAGCTCTGAGGCAGGAACAGGTTAATAAGCTCTGAGAGAGGGAGGGGAAGAAAAATCAAAGCCAAAAGAAATTTCTCCATCTCTCTTGCAGTCCTTTGGCTCCAGCCTTAGCTCTGCTTGGCTCTTCCTTTCCCCAGCCTATTCACAGCTCTGTATTAAACACTTGTGTTTGCTTTAAAATCCCAAAGTACATCAAGGCTAAACAGAAGCATCTCCGTGGCTCTTTGTTGTCTCTGACAAAGGCTGCAGCTGAGAGTCCTCACTCCCTGGCACCTCCAGACACTAATTACAGATGTCAAACGAGGTGTGGGCTGCCACCACCACCATCAGAGGAGAGCTTGCTTTGATGTCTCACACCTTCCCTGCCTGACTGAAGTGGCTGCCAGAGGTGCAAGACATCCTAATCCCTCCCTCTCTTCCTGCCTGTTTATCTCTGGGAAGCTTTCCAGGTAAAATATGGGAGTGAATCAGTGCACTGGTGGAGTGATGCTTTAAGTATTAGCTTTTCTATGTTTCACATTCTGTGCTGCTTTAGTGTGTGGGTCTGAGCTTCATATATGGGGATGGTGAGCTCTGTGCACAGAGCAGGGAGACAAAACAATTCCTGCTCCAGCTGGGCACCAAGGACAAATGATCCAAATCTCAGCCCAGGAGCCACAAACACTGGGTGCTGGAGAGAGAAAAACAAGCAGGGTGGGACTGCAGGGGCTAAAGCTGGAATGGGACAATGAAGTGCAAGGTGCAAATGGAGCAGAACTGATCCCAGGGAGAGACCCCGGGAGCGCTCGTGCATTTTGGGGCCATTTTGGTTCATTCTGGGTGCAGCCCTGGCTGGGCTCTTGTGCTGCCCAAGGTGGATCCATGGAGGAGATCCTTTGGATCAATCCTGCTTATTCTGGAACTCTGCCCAGCCTCTGCTCTAGCTCAGCCTCTCATCAATGCCCTCCTTGCTTTGAGGTGCTGCCTTTTTAAAGTTTGTACATTTTTGTCCTGTTCCAAGTCACCTCTGACCTGAGGTCAGATGCACACACAGCTTTTACTTAAAGGCATTTTGCAATTTTAGTTCAATAACAGCCCTGATAAATCTTTTTTATCTTGTGGAAGGAAAACCTTGATGCTTAAGGTAAACTTCATAATTTTTCACTAAAAAAAAAAATAATTATATTCTATAAAACTTCTGCAATGATCTCCCTGAAAGGAGTGTGTGGTGAGGAGGGGCTCAGCCTCTTCTTCCAGTAAACCAGTGACTGGACACGGGAAATGGCCTTACATTGTGCAGGGGAAGTTCAGACTGGATATTAGGAAGATTTTTTTGCACTGGAAGAGTGGTTAAGCTTTGGAAGTCCCCATCCTTAGAAAAATTCAAGAGATTGCAGCGTTTCAGTCTGGTTTAGGGCAGGGTGGTGATCAGTCAAAAGGTTGGACTTGAACTTGGAGGTATTTTCCAACTTAAATTTCATTTAATGTCATGATTCTATGATCTGTTTCTTTGAGAACTCACAATCCTGGTGTTGCTGACATGGTGTTCGCTGAATTCCCTCTCCTCTGCTCCATTTGCATCTTGCACTTCATTGTCCATTCCAGCTTTACCCCTGCAGTCCCACCCTGCTTGTTTTTCTCTCTGCAGCCACGGTGTTTGTGCTCTTGGGGCTGAGATTTGGATCATTTTGTCCTTGGTGCCCAGCTAGATTAAAGGTGCAGGAACCCTGAGATTCCAGCTCATGCATTCCTCCAGAAGGGGCCTTTCATTGAACACTCTGCTCTCCTGTTTTACAAATAATAACTCATCTACAAAATTTCTGCTTGGAACCAGAAGCAGGGATGTAAACATCCCCCTGTATCTGGGGAAAACTCTGTGTCCTGAGGAAGCCTTGGGGCCATCCATGTGGGATATGTTTATGGGAGACTGAGTTTTCCTGAAACCTTCAGGAAATGTGTCTTCTGGTAAACAGGTTTAAAGAGACAGAGCTGCCACAATCTCAGCTTTGAGCAGTGAACACTGTAAATATAAATTGCCATTATAAAATGCAGTAATTGTGATTTCCAGGAGTTTAACTTCCTATTTTGTCCTGCTGTTTTATACCCAACCAAGAGCTGGAGTGATATAAAAATACATAGATTCACTCAAATGCTCACTAATACACTGTTTAATTCAAATTGTCCTTAAATAGCTTCCTAAATTTTATTTCATTTTGTTATTTTTCAATTTATTGCTGCTTTAGTTCATAAAGCTGCTGGATTCCAAATCTGAATTACAGTCCCTCTCTTTTTTTTTACTATAACAGGTTGTATACAAGTATTCTTGATTACTTTCCTTTAGTTCCTCGTGAAATAATAAAGTAACAGCTTTTTATGCTCTATTTAAATTTTGAGTGCCAGCCAAAGCTCCTCTCTCCCTGTTTTATCATCCCATTTTAAAGTGAGTTTTGTAATCGAGCTCTGCCCTGCATCATCTAAAGCCCTCCCTCGCTATCCGTGCTGATAACTCCAGAGATTTCCAGGCTGGGAATCTGTTGGTCATGCTTCCCTGGCTCTGCTTCCCCCAAGAATCCATCCCTTAGGAAATTCACATTCCCTGATCCTGAGATTACCCAGATTCCAGGAGCAGATGGTTCCGTGGAATTTCCAAGGTCAGCGCTCAAGGAGCTTGGAAAACTGTCACTGAACATTTCCATGCTCCTCAACCTCAATAACTTCTCTCTCAGATGAGTTTATTTGCTTGATCTTGGGCTCTTTTTCTCCCTGAACGGTCTCTTACTTTTCAATAAAAGCCCTAAAAGGAGAAGATGTAGTTTTAAGTCCTAATATTGGCTCAAAACAAGGCTCCTGTTGGTTTAAAAGGACCTTTCACCCTTCTCAGGGCTCCTCGTGATGCCAGTGTTTGTTCTTCTGGCACCATCCAGCCCAAACTTGGTAGTAACTCCAATTCAAGTCATAGGTGGTAAAAAATGAAGCAGAGTGACTCTGGACATCAAATTATGGCTGTGATGAGTCAAAGGATGGGGTGAAAATTGCAGAACTGCAAGTAACCCCACTCAAAACCCCTACAYGACAGGAAAAACCTGTTCCCCCTCAGCAATCTTCTCTCCTGACAAATGCCTGAGAAAYTAAAAGCAAACAAATTGATGGAAAATGAAAATTCCCCCTCACGCATGCTATTTTTTGGTTATATTCCCCCATCAGCAATGGGCTGATGTTGCAAATGAAAAAYGTGGATTATTGCTGTGAAAAGAATCTCTGCAGAGGAGGCATCGAGCTCCATTCAGCTCCAAGARATGGTGCTTAACTGGGGCTGTAAAATGAAAAGGCAGCAGCAGGGAGAACACAGCACTGGSAGCTGGGTTATTATACCCAAATTTTAACATGAGCAAGGAGTAAGATGCAAAATGTGATTTCTGAACATCTCCAGAAGCCTGTGCTCTTAAAATGGATTCATTTTAGGAGACACTGCAATGTCTGTATCCCCACAATGACTCGCTAACCCTCTTMTTATGCTTAAATATTATTAAGAGTTTTATTCATAACACTTTTATTGTTCCTGTATTTTCTGAGATGCTTCCATGTCAAAAATTACCTCACTTTTAATATAATAGTTGATACTTAAATTTTGTCCTTTTTTCCAAGCTTTGTCTTTTMAAGAGCACCTCAAAAATTTGTCATCTGGCTGCTGCAATAATGCTGAATAGATATGAAAATTCTCCTCCTGAAATTTTTCCCAGCAGCATTTGTAGCAAATCTGTCTTTTCAAGGTCGTTTCCCTCCTTATTTAGACACCCAAACCTTGTTGGCAGGCCCTGATGTGGGATTTTGGTTGCTTTTCTCTCTGTCCCAGCATGGTTTGCCTGGGTTTTACCCACCTGAGGATCCAAAATCCATTCTAAGGCACAGCAAGGACTCAGTGCACTGAAGGCTGAATGGCCCCAAGGCTTYCTCAGGACACACAGATACAGGGGGATATTTTACATCCCTGCTTCTGTTTCAATTCCAAGCAGAAATATTTTGTAGATGAGTTATTATTTGTGCAAGCAAGGACTGAACCTCCTCTGCAGAGCCCGGCTTAAAATGCTTCAAACCAGGGAGTTCTGCTGGAACTCTGACACGTTCCCTGCCTGCTCCCAGTGTTTCTCCTGCTCCAGTTGGTTTCATCCTTTCCCTTTTGTGTGTTTTTGTTTGAAGGGAAGGTCAGGGAGCCGCTGGTGTCCCAGCAGAGCGGGAGGGAGCTGCCGCCASAGCGCCGGGAAGGGAACTTCAGAGGGGAACAAAGGCAGCTGGGAGGACCCAGAGGTCCAAGGCACAGCCCTTTGGAAACAAGAGGTCAGGGGAAGGTTTCAAATTGTGTATGGCTTTCTCCTGGCTTTGATGGAAAGTTCTTTTGGARCTCAGCTGGAGGAAAGGGCTCGGAGTGACGGGAGGGTTTGCAGCGGCGCTGATTTTTCTGCTTTCTCATCAGGACTGCAATAGCCTGCTCTCACACTCTGCAATAGCCCCAGCCTTTTATTTGGCTGCTCAGAAGYCTGTGGAGAGGAGAGTAAATTATCCCCTTCAATGACAAATAGACTGTGTGGGTGAAGTACACACACAGAAAATTAATTATAAAAAATCAAAATGAAAGCTTCACCTCTGAGGATTTCCTCCCTTTCCCTTTCCCTTTCCCTTTCCCTTTCCCTTTCCCTTTCCCTTTCCCTTTCCCTTTCCCTTTCCCTCCCAGGAAGGCTGAGGTGGAGCTGGCTTGGACACCTCAGAGCTTTTTGGTTGGTTCTCACTTTGTGGGGCTCCACATGGTTCTTTGAGCACAGAAAATGTGGAGAGGTGAGGTTTTCCTCGAGCTGGGCACCTGAGGGGACTCCACAGCACACAGGGAAGCAGCAGCAACTTGGAATCTTTATAAATAATGGGTCTGCAGAAACACGCCAAATAGTCCCTCTTTTGATTTAAAAATTCAAATCATGGAATGGTTTGGGTTGGAAGGGATATTAAAGGTCTCATTCCAACCCCCTGCCAGGATTTGTTTCACCTGGTTTCATGTTTCTGATGAACTYGTTCATATTCTGGTGAACAGAGGTTGTGAAATGCATTCAGGTTTTCAGCCCTCATTTAGATTTACTCAAATTTTAAATACTTTTATAGATTTTGTTCCCCTTTTCATGCCCTGTTTTCCTCCTATACTTGTATGCTCAGTTGAAGTTCATGAGGCTGTTTTGATGATACAAACATAGAAGCTGTAGAAAGTTTAAAAATCATTAATTGTACATTTTCAGCAGAAAAAACCCCCCATAATCTGAATAAATAACTGCCCCCTGCCATGGGCAGGGACAGCTCCCACCCTCCAGGCTGCTCCAAGCCCCATCCAAGCTGGCCTTGGGCACTTCCAGGGATGGGCACCTTGTGCCAGTCCCTCCCCACCCTCACAGGGAACAATTTCTTCCTAATATCCCATCCAACCCTGCTCTCTTTTGGCTYGAAGCCATTCTTACTTATCCTGTCATGTAAAAAAGAAATCTATCTATGGACCATTGGCAATTTCCATTTCTTTACCTTTTCTCCCTTATTTTTCTTGGCAGCRCGGTTGCAGAAGGGTGATACTCTGACATTCTGCAAAGGACAGCAATTGGATTTTTTGCTGCTTCCAAATTGATTTGGGTTTCAAACCTGACTCAACAGACATACAAATCTTACTTAAACCTGTCAGATCCAGAATAAAATGTATCAGTTGATACAGAGTGACATTTTTAACTGAGATGTTTGATTTGCAAAAATGTTCTCAGTCCCAGCTTTTTTTTCCCTCACAAACTGTAAAAGGAGTAGTTTTGGACATGTCCTTACATATCTGAGTGGGAAATGATTGCCTTGATTGCTTTACCAGAGCAATAGATGACATCATTAAATAATGAGGCTTTGAGAGTGTTTATATTTTGTAAATGCAAGGATGAGRCTTTAATTATTACATTCAAATTAAATTTAATTATTAAATTCAAATCAATAAAGCAGATTGTCTGCATGACAAAATTCTGAAGGCTGACAATGTTCCTGGAGTGAGGCTGGACTTGATCAAAACACAAAACTGAGAGAAATTGGGAAAATTTTTATAAAAATAAAAGGGGGACCAAGAGCTGGTTGCTTTTGAACCAGGTAAACAGGGTTATCCCAAAATCCATTCAGACTTCCAAATCCATTCTGTTCACTGCCTCAGAATCCTGGAATGGTTTGTGTTGGAAGGGAAYGTTAAAGCCCATCCCATTCCACTCCCTCCATGGGCAGGGACACCTTCCACCAGCCCAGGCTGCTCCAAGCCAACCTGGCCYTGAATATTTCCAGGGTTGGGGCATCCCTGCCCTTTCTGGGCAAACCAGAGGAGTTTTTTCCCACTTTTTTCCCCACCCTCAAAGACTTGGTTTTTATTTTATCCAAAGTCAAGGCTATGGAGTCACCACTGGTGCTTTTTGTGATGRCCTTCTGGTCTGCACTGAAATTACAAATGTTAATTAGTGAAGTTAAGAGCAGTTGCAGCAGCACAGATGCATAACCCTGCTGAGGCTGATGGATGTCTGGGGCATGGTGGAAGGGGTGGGTTCAGTTCCCCACCAGCTTGGGGAAAATAAAATGTAAATCCAGACGTCAGCACCAGAAATCTTGAGGAGAACTTGGTGTTAATAATGTCTGAAATGCCCCAAACCATGTGAATGAGCAGCAATGACCTGGTTCTATGAAAAAAAAAAAAAGTACAGAAAAACCTACTCAAGCTGTTTTAATTGATTGTTCAGTCACCTGCAAATGATGCCCCTGGCCATGAAATGCAAATTGGCCTTGAAATATTCTTGTTCCTGTGAGGAGAACGAGGTCTGGTGCTCTTGGAATCTCAATAAGTTTGGCTTGAGGAGCCTCTCCTCTGCAGAGTTATTTATACAATGTGAATATATGGATCATTGTATAAATGATATGTTTTAAATGGAGATGTCTCATCTATTTGTGTCATCCCCTTGGTGTCCATGGCAGGAAAACTGGGAAACTAGAGACAGGACTCTGCCATCATTCATTTTTCAGATTGTCCCCTCAAATCCTGGGATATTTGCTGCATGTTTGAGCTTTTGGGGTATTTTTCTCCAACCATATCTTCAGTTATCTAAATGATAATGTTTTTCTTTCTTCCTTTGAGAGACAATCTCATATTATAATCTAATTTCACAATCTAATATGTCACTGTCAGAGAGATATTTCCCTTTAAGCTGTGCTCCCTTTCGTTACCCTACATAATTTTCCCCTTCTTCAGCTCATTCATCAAACATTTATATGCAGTTTATGCACCTATTTACTCATTCCTTAGCCCAATTTTACACCCTTAACTCATCCTCCAGTCTTCAAGTATTTACCCTAAAGGTTTATTGCWGCTCAGAATGTGATTTGATTGCTAGTGAAGAAGAAAGATTAATTTTTCCTGATTTATGTCACCGTAACTGTATTAGAACATTACCTGTCTTATTTATCCAGTGTCAGTGCATGGAGAATTATGAAAAAAAGTACAGAAATTGGTCTGTTGGGCTTGTGTTGCACTTTGGGCAGAAGTTGCTAATCTGAAGTGACATCCAGCTGAAAAGCAGCAAAGAGCAGCAGGTCAGAATTGCTGTGCCTCGGCAAAATCCTATTTCCTTCCTTGTACTCTGGTCATTGGACAGGAGAGGAATAATTTTGGTCTGTGGGGCAGAACCCAAAAAGCTCATAAATATGAATTTCTGAGCACAGGTGTGCGTGGACATCTGGATGGGAAAGAGAACTGGTGCTGCTTGGAGACAACCAGAAAATAACAATAATCMGTGTTTTTCACTTCCTTGAAATAACATTTCTGCGTTCCTTTTGCTTCACCTTGGAAAACAGACCCRTTCTGCATTTTGTTACTTCAGAGCTGCTCAGAGGGCTCTGCTGGTGTGAATCCTCTGCTCTGGCTCTGTGCTCCTGCCCTATCCCAGCCCTATTAGAGGAAATCTTTGTTATTGACCCCAGCAGTGTGTGAGCTGCCACAGGGCCGTGCTGAGCAGCACAACTTATTGATATTATTCGTGCTGAGCAGCCCAGTTTATTGATATTATTCATGCTGAGCAGCCCAGTTTATTGATATTATTCATGCTGAGCAGCCCAGTTTATTGATATTATTCATGCTGAGCAGCCCAGTTTATTGRTAYTATTCATGCTCTTGAACCAAAGGGACTCCTGAGCAGGTGCCTGCTGAAGGAGGCATGTCCAGCCCTCTGCTCTGATGGCCTGGGGTGTGCTCAGCAAAGGGAAATTGTGATTTCTTTGGAACTCTGCAAATCTTTATTCCTGGCTGGGAACAAGTGTTTGGGGGGAGTGGTGTATGGGCCAGTGTTGGATGTGTTGCTGAAACCCCAGCCTGAGTCTCTGGGGGTGAAGGAAGGGAGCTTCTGTCAGTTTTTCTGATTTTAAATCATATTTTTTTCATGCATGAGACAGTTTKAATAATTCCCCAAGAATATCTGGTAGAAAGAGCTGGAAAGTGCATGATGGGGCCATGTAACATCTTCATTTTTCAGGCAGAGGGAGACGCTTTCTTCCACAGSTGTTGTCTCTTTGCTGGGTTTCCCTTCCCACGAGTATTATTCCACATTTTTTGGAGCCTTTTCCAGCCTCCAGCTCCTCTTGGCACCTTTCAAACTCTGCATCAGCCCGAGGCTTTTGGGTTTGTCACCATCCCCAAGGTGCCAAACCCACCCCACTGCAGAGCCCACCCCTCCAGGCAAAGGCACTGACCTTCTCCTCAAACAGAACCATTTCCTTCCATAAACGACAGAGGGAACAAATGGCTGGAATTCAYATCAAAAGCAGCACAGAGGGGAAAATCAATTTTCAATGACTGCCCTCATTAGAACTCTAAAGCTCTGGCATTGTGCTGCCTGTATTTATTTATCCCTCTTTACTCCTCCTTGCAAATGTTATACATTCTCGTTGTTTCAGTGGTTTTCCTGGCTGGCTCAGCTCAGTTTTGTGTTGCAGTTGTTCCCTGGGGTTTTGGGGTTTTTTTCTTCTCTTTTCTGTGCAGCTCCTCGTGCTGAGAAAAGCATCACCTGCTGCTCTGTGCTCACTCACCTGGGCTGAACGGGGAGAAATCAGGTTAAAAAAAGGGAAAGGTTGTAAAAATTCACAGGTGTGGTACTAAAACATCACCCCTGACAGCTGGATTTCAAATCTGGACAGTGCTTCGATTTATTTACTTATTTATGTGTTGATTTTCCAACCAGAAACTGCCCTGCCAAGCTCCCAGCTGACTACAACTGTGACTTGCCCTTCCCAGAACCAGTAAATAAAAAGGAGAATGTGGTGTCAGCACTGTCAGTCTTGTCCCTTATAAATTTTACCACCATATTTAAAGGAAAACCCAAAGAGGATGCAGGTCTTGATGTTAAAAATGGTGAGTTTAATTTCATATTTTTGTTTTCCCCCRCAGAGAAAGTTGAGGAGAAAGAATGTTGTGGGGCTGAACAGAAGAACATTCTTCAGGGATGGACAAGTAGATTTCAGATTAATTTATTCCCTCATTTTATTTGTTTTAGAAGAGGATGAATTAAACCTACTACAGAATGTTGGCCACAAAACATTTTYCTGGGATATCTTCAGGAAAAAAAGAAAATAATTTAAAAAGTAAGTGAGAACAAATTATAGCAAAAGTTTRGTTTTTCTACCTTTTAGAGAAGACTGCACCAGAAATAAATATGTTTAAACAATTTCTAAGGCAGTCACAGTTCCAGTTCAAAGATTCAGAAAWAACTGAGCTACTTTTACATATTTGCACTTTTAGTCCAGGTTTTTCATTTGTTTGAGTTAAAATAGCCTTAAAGTTGTTCCTTTAGTACAAAGCTTTTTATATGTCTTTAGGTAAGATCTTTATCTTCTCAATTTGGAGGTTTTGATCCCTTGTAAAACACTGGCTATAAATGAGAAAATATGGTCCTTTCAATGGTGACCTGGGAAGGGAACTTTATAATGCTCTGTTAAACTTCTGAGCCTGAAATTTCTAAAAAGAAAGATAAATAAGAGAGCTGGGGAGTGCAAATAAAAGAGTGAGAGGTTTGTGCTGCTGGCTGCCAGGAATGYTGAATGCATTCAGGTTGGAGGGAGGGAACAACAATAAAACACCRGGCTGCAAATCCATGCAGGGGTCTCATGGCAAGTAGAGGGACTAATTGTTCTTGTCAGGCTTCAAACGTAAATGAAGGTGTGGTAGGGATGAATCCCAGAATCCCAGACTGGTTTGGGTTTGGGAGGGACTTTARAGGTCATCAAATTCCACCCCTGCCATGGCAGRGACACCTTACAGTGTCCCAGGGTGCTCCAATCCCAATCCAACCTGGCCTTGGGCACTKCCAGGGATCCTCTCCMTCCTCCCAGCCAGGAATTCCTTCCCAAWATCCCAGGGAATCCCACTCRACCATGAGACAGCAGAAAAGGAGAGACCTCGATGCTTGCTGTTCTAGAAGAGTGTCTCCACTCATCCAGAGTTTGGTGTGTGGGGATGCTGTTGGTGAATTGATTTTTTGGTGGTGTTTTGTTGTTCATGGACACGTGGGAATGGCTTCCCACTGCCAGAGGGATTGAGGGGATATTGGGAAGAAATTCCTCCTTGTGAGGGTGGGCAGGCCCTGGAATAGAAYTCCCAGAGCAGCTGTGGCTGYCCCTGMATCCCTGGCAGTGCCCAAGGCCAGGCTGGAYRGGGCTTGGAGCARCCTGGGACASTGGAATTTGTCCCTGCACACAGCAGGAGTGGCACTGGGTGATCCTTAATGTCCCTTCCAATCCCATCCATTCCATGACTTTAAACTTCACACTTTCACTAATAAGATTAAGTCACATTTCAAGGTATCTAAATTAATTTTTAGAAGCAATGGTTGCAAAAATTAAGATATTTTGGTTTTGTGCCTTTAAATGAATTTTTAATATTCCATCTCTTAATTAAGAAGGGCAGAAAAAAAACCAAATTCTTCAGGGGAAAGCCAGAAGATATGGTTTGATATTTTAAAAGTGCTCAAAAATTTAGAAAGCTTAATGAAGTAATAAAGCAGAAAATATATTCCCTCTGTTCCCATTTATTTTCTTTATCTTCCACAATCTTGGGACCCCTCAAAGTTTCCAGGGAAGGTGTAGGAGCAGTGACCAAACTTTTCCTGATTGCCTCCAGTGCCTCAGCAGTGATCCATGGCCCTGGGGATCTGTAAATCATGGACTGGGAGCAATAAAAGCTGCAGGAAAACTCATTTAAAAGTTACTTTGTGGAAATGATGATTGCTGAGTCTTGCAGCAATATTCACATGAATTGTCTCTTGACTTGGATTGAGTCAATTAAAGCTACTTAATTAGTGCAGTTAGTAATCATCTGCTAAAATTACAGACATTCTTTTGTGCCTGGGTTTGTCTGTTTTAATAACATTTTTAAACCATTTYAAAAAATGACCCTGTGCAGATGAATTTGGTTAAGCATTTTCTTTAAGTTGCTTTTGCACTAAAGGACAACTCAAAAATATTTTAATATCTGAGGCTTCTTACAGAAATATAATTCCTATTTTCTACATTATTACAGTTCCTGCTTTGATTCCTTGTTACCCCTCATGGTTAAATCTTCTRAACTCTGAGACTTGCATCCATTTTCCTTGGCTTTTTTTGTTTTCCCAATTAATTTATTAATCCTGAAAGGCCATCAASTTTCCTTATGGGAAATGTCATTTAGTGCACCAGACTGAACTCTTAGATTGCACTTTGATTTTGAAGTAATCTCTTCCCTCTTGGAAGAGGTTACTTGGAAGGGGTTACTTGGAAGGAAARCTGATTGACCCAAATTAAACATAAATTTTGGGAAAAAAAAGCAGTGGAAGACGCAGAGCCTGTAAATTCCCTCTGGAAGGGCCATGCCAAAGGGACAACAGGCTCCAGACTGCCTGGGAATTGGTGAGAGGGACTTTGAGGCATTACAGGAAATGCAGTTCTGTAGCAAAGCTTTGGGTTATGGATCCCTCTGAAGTTCCATAAACATCACAAGGTGTTTTCACAGAATTCAGAGAATCACTGGGTTGGAAGAGACCTCCAAGACCATCGAGTCCAACCCAGCCCCAACAGCTCAGCTAAACCCTGGCACCCAGTGCCACATCCAGGCTTTGTTAAACACACCCAGGGATGGGGACTCCAGCACCTCCCTGGGCAGCCATTCCAGGACTTTATCACCCTTTCTGTAAAAACATTTTCCTGATATCCAACCTGTGTTTCCCTTGGTGCAGCTTGAGGCTGTGTGCTCTGGTTGTGTCAGTGCTGCTGGAGACAGAGCCCAGCCCCAGGTGAGCACAGGCACCTTTCAGGAGCTGTGCAGAGTGATGAGGGCAGCCCTGAGTCTCCTTTTCTCCAGGCTGAGCACCCCCAGCTCCCTCAGGGGTTCCTCACAGGGTTTGTGTTCCCAGCCCCTCTCCAGCCTCGCTGCCCCCCTGGGCACACTGGAGCATCTCAACATCCTCCCCGAGCTGAGGGGTTTTCTCACTCAGCAGGATTCTGTCGTTGTCTCCAACCTGAATGTTTGAATCCAGTGTGGCACCTGGAACATCTCCACATCGGCAGTTTTTCCCAGCTTAGGAGCTGATTGCCCAGCACACAAAGCACTGGGAAGGACGTGGCTCGTGTTTAGTTCTGGAGCTGGTTCTGCCGTGACAAATCCCCCCTCTCATTTTGACTTGCTCACATTTGTTGAGCAAGTGGCAATCCAAAATATTGTGAGAATTGTTTTCGAGCCGAGCGTTTGTTTTGCCAGTATTGAAAAAGGCAGGGGGAAAGCAGAGATATTATCCTGTGACAATGCATCCTTTTATACCTGAGAGGCATCGATTCACAGCAGAGCCATTTGCAGCTCTTCACACGCCTCAAGAATTGTTTACAAGAACAAGGAACCACTGCCAGGCTGCTCTGTGAAATCCTGAGGAGTTTTTTTCCCTGTGAAAATCATTCCATATTCAGGATGGTGTCGGGGGGAAGGTGGCTTTGAACAATCTCTGTGTTCCTGCTTTGCAGGTGCTGTCAATAAAACCAGACCAGATTTATGGACTGACTGCACAGCCCAGGAAAGGACTGGAATGCTCAGCAGGGAATGAGATCACCAGAAATGAGCCCAGGAACATGCAGAGCTCACAGGAGAGGACGCAGAAGGTGCTCCAGAGGGTGATGGGACAAGGGGAAATGGCCCTACGATAAAAGAGGGGAGGTTTTGGTTGGATGTTGGGAAGAAATTCCACCCTGTGAGGGTTGGGAGCTGCCCAGAGCAGCCGTGGCTGCCCCTGGACCCCTGGAATGCACAAGGCCAGGGCTTGGAGCACCTGGGACAAAGGCCAGGGCTTGGAGCACCTGGGACAGTAGAAATTGTCCCTGCCCATGGCAGGAGGTGGAATTGGATGATTTTAAGGTCCCTTCCAGCCCAAACCTTCTGTGGTTTTGTGATTCTCTGCCCTKCAGGAAGGAGTTTTGGTTCCCAGCACTCCCATCATGTTTGGTGTCAATTTGTTCAAAAGTGAGACCCTTCAGTCTTTCCCTGGGCGTGGAATTGTCTTCATCTGGGGAGATTCTCTCTCAGCAGCGTGGCTGGATCCAGAGTAGCCAGCCTGAAGTCAATCAGGTATTTCAGATTTATTTGGTCTTCAAMTCCCACATCTGAATTTAAGTCCAGATTCATTGCAGAAACACATCCCAARTGAAATGTGCTTTAAGTGAATCCATTTGCTCTCGAAATSTGTATTTTYTGTGATTCAAGTGTTTCTCAGTTTTAAACAATATAGAACCATACAGAACGTGCCCCTTGTGTTTCATTGGCTTTATCCAGGCACGTGCATGGCCTTGACCTTGGAGAAAATGCCAGTAAATGTTTAATAAACCCACAGGCCAGCCTGAACTGTAAGAATTGTTCCAATACACGGATCAATAGCACGTGTTGGAACGCTGTCATGAAATAGAGAGCTGCCTCAGTAATGAAAAAAACACATCAACTTTCTATGAAAAGCTGTTTTTTGGAGGCAGAGTGAGCCATAGATCAAGCTTTGACAAATTCTGCTGCTGTTGAATAGATTAATTTTTTGCTATCAGCCCCTGTTCCACCTGTAAGAGAGAAAAGAAAGGAATTTGTGCTACAAAAGAGATTTAAAAGGAGGTGAAGGAAGGCACAGCTCCAAACAGCAATGTTTTGATTCAGAAGCTTGAACACTGGCGCATCWTAAATTGTAAAATGTGTTTATTTCTACTCAGTGATAATTCCTGTTTTAGGAGAAAAAGGCTTTCTTTTATATTTCTGACAATGTGGGGGAAAAAAAAATCAAATCCTGCTGTCTTTTGGCGGAAAAAATTCCATTAATTTGCAATTCTGTGAAATTTTGTTTCTTCACTAAAAGAAAAGAAATGGTAAAATATTAAAATCTGAAATTTCAGTGCCTCTCCTGCTGCTTTGCCCCAGCAGCACACGGTGATGGAGCCTTCAGCTGGCACTTGGATATTGCAGGTCTTTGAGGGAAAAACTGGGAGTGAGCAACTCTAGCAGAGCCCAGAGGGATCCACAAGCTCTGGAGTGGGACTGAAACTGCAAAGTTTGTGGTTTTCTGCATAGAATCCCAGAATGGTTTGGGTGGGAGGGGACATTAAATGTTWTCTCCTTTCACCCCWGCCAYGGCAGGGACACCTCCCACTGYCCCAGGTGCTCCAGCCCCAATGTCCAGCCTGRCCTTGGGCACTGCCAGGGATCCAGGGRCARCCACAGCTGCTCTGGGAATCCCATCCCAKCCCCTGCCCACCCTGCCAGGGAACAATTCCYMRTTCCCAAGATCCCATCCAKCCCTGCCCTCTGGCASTGGGAGYCAYTCYCTGTGTGCTGTCCCTCCATCCCTTCTCCAAAGTCTCTCTCCATSTTTCCTGCAGCTCCTCCAGGCCACCCTGAGGTCCCCCCAAAGCTTCTCCTGTGCAGGTGAACAATSCCAGCTGTGCCAGCCTTTCCTCCCAGCAGAGCTGCTCCATCCCTCTGCTCATCCTGGAGCCTCCTCTGGGCTCTCTGCAGCAGCTCCAGTGTCACAGACATTTCTTTTATGAAAAATCCTCTYTCAGGATTTTTCCTGCTGAAGCTGAGAAGTTCAGCAACAAGRTGTAAACAATAGATTGTCTGCTGCTGTGGAATGCAACAGGTAGATYTGTGATTAGTCTAGTGTAGATGTTTTAGTTCAGTGGCCAGTCACAGCAGAGCTRGCTCTCAGAGTTTGTCAAGGCTAGCTTGTGTGTTATCATTCTTTACTTTCTATTCTGAGGTAGCTTAGCAGCTTCTGGAAACTCTCCTGCTTTTTCTTTTAGTATAGTTTTAATGGATGAATATATCATAAAATAATAAATCAAGCCTTCTAATCATAGAGTCAGATCTACGTCTCTTCCTTTATCCCAAAAACCCTTGTGACAGCTGTCACACTCCAGGTGCCTCCTGTGCTGGGGCAGCTCTGCAGGTGGGCATCTCAAAAATCAAYGATCAAATTTTATCAATTATCAAAAGCATTTTGAAGTTTGATTGTCCTGGGCAGTGCCTTTCCTGCCCACTTGGCAGAAGAAAAAGAATTGTGTTTGAGATGTGAACCTATAAAATGCTGTGTGCTCCCRGCCCTGCTGGAAATGATGTCACACAGCAGGACAACACATTCCAAACAAGACCTGATATTAAATCATCCATCCTCTCCTGCATGAGCCCATTGTCTGTGACCTCAGTCTGTGCTGCCTCCCTGCTCTGTCMCCCTGGCACTGCCCAGGTGTCCCTGGCAAGCAGGGCAGCACCCCGTGTTCCCTGTGAGGCAGTTCCACTCCACAGGTGAAATAATCAGCGTTTTCCCAGKGGTTTCCTGACGTGGCCACCTCCACAGTGGGATCACTTCAAATTCCTCCTGTCCCACTGTCCCTCAGCTGTGGAAAATGGAATTATCTTGGTGCCTCTCTTTGGAAAATTTGGCCATCGGTCAATGGGGTTTCCATGGCAAACCCAACCTCAGAMGTCCCCAAAGTGCACCAGCTAAGCACATGCAGCCAAAATATCTCCCAGAGCGTGAATTGTGATGCTAAGATTATGTCAACAAATCCAGGACAGACATAACTCTTCCTATAGAGTAACTGTATTACATAAGCAGCCATGAAAGCCTTGGAAACACAAGATATTTGAAATCTCATTTGGTAGAGATGATTTGTGCTAAAGCGATTTCTCCCAAAGAAATGGGGATCTAATTTGCCAACTGTGATCTGAAAGAAGAAATATATATATTGATTTTTTTTCTGGTTTTGTTTTTTTTTATTTTTGGCCCTCACAGGATGGATTTTACTGCAGAGCAGGGAAGGGGACAGAGAATAAAATACTCAATTCTCCCTCCACAGTTCATTGAAATTTTCCGTAGGAAGAGATGGTCCATTCCATAGATGTGACATCCCCGTGCATCCCCAAATGATTTATTTTTAAACCCTGTATTATATTATTGTAGGTTATGAAATGTCTTTTAATAAATTTAAGAGGAATTTAGCAAATTTTGGCAAGGTATCCTCAAAGCTGACTCCTCCCTTCAGGACTTTGAGRGTTTATTTGAATTAATAAAGATATTACTTTACAACACAATGAAAATATTTGACAAAAAACCCCCAAAATATTGAATAATGCTTTTCCATATTTTTTTCCTGTATTTTCCAACAGCTGGAGACACTTTTGGAGTGGTGATTCCCAAATTTTGCTGCATGAAGCCATGAAAAATATAAGTCCAAGTGTTTCTCACAGGTTTTGTGATTCTCACTGGAGTYAAAAGAAGTCACCTAACTAGTGAGTACTTTATTTAAAATATTAGATTTAAAATATAATATTTAAAAGTCAGTATTTTCCTTTGTGGGACATGGGAATACAGTTTTTAAATCAGAATTTTTTGAAGTTTTTTTTGTTTTTTTTAATGACACAACTTTGTAATTGTGTATTAATGAGAAGGAATTCATATTAATTTTTTTTTTACTGTAATTTATGATATAGTTGTTTCTTCCTGTCCTTTTCTACTGTTCTCTGTGGAAGCCAGTGCTAAAAACAAACAAATATTTGCAGCTTTTCCTTAGAAATTCYCTTTAAGGTTTGATTGCTTTTTCCCAGACCGTGCCTGTTAATCCAGTGACACAAACCCTTCATTGTTCTCCTTGGATGCTGAAATTTTAGTTTAAAGACAGTGGTTCTGTTTGAAATCAGAGTCAAATGTTTTTATTTTCAATCTAAACCAAAAAGTATTTTTCTGCTATTCAAAGTCTAAAGAAAAATCCTCTTTATGGTGTTTTGCAGATGCCACCGAAGTCAGAATCACTCCCTAAATTTGCTGTTGCAAACTCCCCACCTTTCTCTGTTACAGGACAGATAAACACAGGCTGAGGGGCTGTTTCCCTGCCATTTTTTCATGGTATTTTTCCCTTTATTTGGGTTCCATGATATGATGTATGAAGYAAAATCAATATTTCCCACTTTTCAGGTTAAGGGCACAGCTGAATAAATAATTCATAAGTCATTGGATCAATATGATTTCAGAGAACATCCACCAGCAGAGACCAGTCTTCTCAGATACCCCCATTATTTGAAATTATCTGACAATTGTCTTGGGTAAATCTTTAAGTCCTTATATTGACCAGAACTAATTTGAAATAAGCACTTGCTATTTGTGCTCTGCTCCTTCTTTGTGACCTGCCAGCTCTGAGTCACCTTGTGCTGCCTGATTGGATCAGCAGCAAAACCTTGATGAAAAAGCCTTAAAAAAMCAAAATTCCAGMCTGGTTTGGGTTGGAAGGGAGATTRAAAYCCATCCCTGCCATGGGCAGGGACACCTTCCATRGACCAGGTTGCTCCARCCTGGCCTTGGACACTTCCAGGGATGGGATAGCCACGACTTCCCTGATCCATGAGTGGAAGAAATATCCACACCTGTCCTAGCTGAGACAGAGAAAATACAAAGTAACACATTCCATTTTCAGAAGGCTTCAAACTGGTTTTATTCTAGCATGAATACTTTTTATTCATTCTTACAAAGCTCCTAAGTTTACACTTTACTCATTGGTCACGAGAGACAAACAAAGTGCTCATTGGAGTAGTTGCAGGTTTCTCTTATTTATCCTTCTTTCTTTCTTGGTTTCTGTGTCAACAACCTTGGTAGAAAAATTCTTTCAGGGGTAAACATGGAATCTCTTATCAAACTTCTCTCTGGCTCACAGAACTTACTGTAAAACCTCTTCCACACATGCCATTAAGAGAGTGCAGCACTTTCCCAGAGATTATTTTTTTAAGGATAGATTGTCTGGAGTCGAAATCCCTTCTCCTCCCCATTTTTTATTGGCACTGTGGGAACCATGGCTGCGAGGGCATTCATCTTCCTGCAGCCTCTTTTTGAGGATTGGCTCTGGAATGTGAAACGCATTTATCTCCCAATCCCATGGGGCTGATCCGAGTGCTCTTGGAATCAGTGGAACAATTCCTGGAGTTTTCAGGGAAAATGGGAATGTGCTAAAGGGATGTTTGGCCTGATCTGAGTGCTCTCAGAACCAACGGAACGATTCCTGGAGTTTCCAGGGAAAGTGGGAATGTGCTAAAGGAATGTTGGGGCTGATCTCAGTGCTCTTGGAACCAATGGAACAATTCCTGGTATTTCCAGGGAAAGTGGGAATGGGCTAAAAGGATGTTGGGGCTGATCCAAGTGCTCTTGGAACCAATGGAACAATTCCTGGAGTTTTCAGGGAAAGTGGGAACGTGCTAAAAGGATGTTGGGGCTGATCTGAGCACTCTTGGAACCAATGGAACATTTCCTGGGAAAATGGGAATGTGCTAAAAGGGTGTTGGGGCTGATCCGAGTGCTCTTGGAATCAATGGAACAATTCCTGGAGTTTCCAGGGAAAGTGGGAATGTGCTAAAGGGATGTTGGGGCTGATCTGAGCGCTCTGGGAATCAATGGAACATTTCCTGGGAAAATGGGAATGTGCTAAAAGGGTGTTTGGGCTGATCCGAGTGCTCTTGGAATCAATGGAACAATTCCTGGCGTTTCCAGGGAAAGTGGGAATGTGCTAAAGGATGTTGGGGCTGATCTGAGCACGCTTGGAAGCAATGGAACAATTCCTGAAGTTTCCAGGGAAAATGGGAATGTGCTAAAAGAATGTTGGGGCTGATCCGAGTGCTCTTGGAATCAATGGAACAATTCCTGGCGTTTCCAGGAAAAGTGGGAACATGCTAGAAGGATGTTGGGGCTGATCTCAGTGCTCTCAGAATCAATGGAACAAATCCAGGGAAAATGGGAATGTGCTAAAAGAATGTCGGGGCTGATTCTAGTGCTCTTGGAATCAGTGGAACAATTCCTGGTATTTCCAGGGAAAGTGGGAATGGGATAAAAGGATAATGGGGCCTGATCTGAGCTCTCAGAATCAATGGAACAATTCCAGGGAAAATGGGAATGTGCTAAAAGGGTGTTGGGGCTGATCTGAGCGTACTCAGAATCAATGGAACAATTCCTGATATTTCCAGGGAAAGTGGGAATGGGATAAAAGGATGATGGGGCCTGATCTGAACGCTCTCAGAATCATTGGAACAATTCCAGGGAAAATGGGAATGTGCTAGAAGGATGTTGGGGCTGATCTGAGCACTTTCAGAATCAATGGAACAATTCCTGGAGTTTCCATGGAAAGTGGGAATGTGCTAAAAGGATGTTGGGACGCCTTTGAGCCACAGAGATTTCTTGCAAGGTGAARTTCAGCACSGTGTCAGTGCTGGTGGAAATCAAAATGTTTTAATTCAGAAATTGAATGCAAAGATGGAGGAACAGTAAAAAGAGACATTAATCAAAACTTTTCTGATATTCAGGCTTCACTTGCTGTTTCCATGGTGGGTTTCTGATATCTGCTTCCACACATAAGTCTTGTCCATATCACATCTTTTGTGATAAGGGCTATCTTACCCGCTGAAAAACCAGCTGATAATGCCTCTCCCAGTCCATTTTATGGAGCATGGCATTTAGTCCTATGAATTTCTCAGCCAGGTTTTCTATTTTAAATTGTTTCAGCTATAGGTTGATTTGTTTCTGGTGCTGTTAACAGCTGGTACATCTCTGAAATCTTATTTTTGTCATTTATTCTGCCAGGCCTGACTCCTGCCAGGATCACACTGGGACAACAGCTCCCATGTGCAGCTAAAAAATACTCAGTCATTAAATCAGTCATCTTTGCTCATGTGCAAATCTACTTTTTTAACTTCTCCCCAAACTCTTMAAATCTGTTTTTGCTACAATATTTACATGTAAAATAGGAGCCAGGGTGCTGATGYACTCTGAGCACTTCATCATCCTTCTGGCCTTTATTTTCTTGCTTTCTGTACTCCTGTCACGTATTTTGTCTTCAATTTCGCAGGCAAATTCCTGGCTGGGGAACTTCCCTAGGAAGAGATGTAATTCCTCATGTCCCTACTCCATGAACAAAGCTGCAGGCACTGTATTTATACAGATTATAGCTGATTTTATATGTCCTTATATAATGCATTCTAACAGATTTAAGCTGGGGGAGCATTTTGTAACTTCTGTATGGGAGCTTCATCATCAAATCCTATTTGTTTTTCAGATTTTGATTCTAATTCTCACGAATCCCTTTACAAATGTCCTTTTCTTCASGGAATAATGTCAAACAACTTTTCTGATCGCTGGGTATTGTTTCTCCTGGAACATGATGGATTCCTCTGAGGTAGGATTTGTCAAGTTTTTGCATCTCCTTTTCTGGTCACAACTGAGAGTATAACAAGTGTTTGGATTTTTGGATACTTTGTCCTGAAATCTTTCCTTATTAACAAACTCTGGGAGATTTTGTTAAGTAGGGATAGAAGATAACTAATTTTGAACTCTTGAGTGCACGGAAATCTTGGATATCTCAGGCTGTTCTTGCCACAAATAGTTTTGTCAGTTATTTTCAAGAGAAAAAATTATTTTTAAGGCAAAGCCATGATGGTCAAGATTTAAGACATTCCAATGCAAAAACARAAAGTTATTTTAACAGAATATTGGACTCCCTGATTAAAATAATTAATAAATCCTTGGAAAACTGTTGAGATAATCAGTTTGCAGCCACTTTTGGAAGACTCTGCTGCTCTAACTGCCCAGGGAGGGATCTGCTCTGTAAATAAGATTTTACCATTCCTCCATCTCCATTTCCAGWCCATAAAATCGAGGCTTCCCATGGAGGAATGGCCCAGTTATCACCAGCTTCATTTTGCATAATTGGGTTCTCTGGTGCTGCAGTAAGAGCAGCCAGGCTGACGGGGCACAGGAGTGAGAGTGGAGAGCAGGAGAGAATCCTGGAGCCCTGACATGCCCAAAAGCACCTCTGTGCAGCTGGTCAGCACTMAGACAGTGGGAAATGTTGTTGTGCAGAGATGATCCAGATGTCCTGTGATTGGAACTGCTCCCACTGCCTGGGTTTGTGGGTGGATTTTCATCCTACACTGATGCAAAGCCACTGAAAGTGGTGAAGTTCTCCATGTGGGATGTGGGAATTAGACCCGTGGTAGAGCAATATCCAACTGCCTGGATGGATAAACCAACCGCCTGGATGGTCAGGATTGAATTTTGGATTCAAAGGATGAACTGGTTTTTGGCCTGTAGTTTTTTACTAGTTTAGGACCTTGTATAAACCCAGTATATATGTGTATATTAAACCAGTATAATCCAAATAATCTGTGTTAAACTGGTTTTACTCCCTCTGTTGCCTGTTATGGTCATGCCCTATAATTATGGGACTCCTCCCAACAATTATATCATCCTTTCTCCCCAGAGCATGCTGTGTTTATTACAAACCTTTGGTTTCTCTGGTACTTTAAATATTTTTCCTTTTTTTTTCAAATGCCCAAACAGTTTTCAGATCATTCTGTCTTCTCACTCTGCAACTGCAATGATATTTCAGAGAGCAGTAATAACCTACATTTTASAGTTTATCCTTTTCCTCTCAGAAAACACGATTAAAACTCTGTTCTCTCAGTTCTGAAGACTTAATTTATTTGTCTTTCACAGGCAGATTATTTAAAGTCTTCTAATATTCAAATGTAAATAGTCAAACCTAAGGCCTATTTGCTGTAGATCTTAAAACAAAATCTCTGTTCTTTAAATTTTTGTTTCCAAGAGAGAAAAGAACCTTATGCCAAAAAAAAAAAAAAAACAAGGAAAAAAAGAAAAATCATTTGCAGTTCATCTTTTGGATAAGACTATTACAAAGCTATTGGAAGCAAAAAGCCAACCTACAAAAAATGCACATTGTATTGCCTCAGATATAGAAGAATGAATTACAGGATTTGAGTCTTATTTGTTTTCCAGAACCGCTTAAGAACATTCAATCCCGTGTTAAAAAGTAGTCACTYGCTGCTTTGTTCATGGGTTTGGTGTTGAGGCACTTGGGGGCTTTGGGCTGGGTGGGTTTTTTATCTAAACTTTAGCAAAGCAGGAGAGGAAAGTAGGGCACTGCAGCAGAGTGAGGGCCTTGGAGGGGGGAAAGCAACCTCAGCCAGCAGGGATGGGATGGGACAGGGATGGGATGGGGCAGGGACAGGGATGAGGCAGGGACAGGGATGGAGCAGGGACAGGGATGGAGAAGGGACAGGGATGGGGCTGGAACAGGGACAGACATGGGGCTGTGACAGGGATGTGGCAGGGACAGGGATGGAACAGGGACAGGGATGGAACAAGGACAGGGATGGGGCTGGGACAAGGATGAGGCAGGGACAGGGATGGGGCTGTGACAGGGATGGGGCAGGGACAGGGATGGGGCTGGGACAGGGATGGGACAGGGATGGGATGGAGCAGGGACAGGGATGGGGCAGGGACAGGGATGAGGCTGGGATAGGGATAGGACAAGAATGGAGCAGTGACAACGATGGACCTGTGACAGGGATGGAGGAGGGACAGGGATGGGGCAGGGACAAGGATGGGGCAGGGACAGGGATGGTATGGAGCAGGGACAGGGATGGGGCAGGGACAATGATGGGGCAGGGACAGGGATGGGGCTGGGACAGGGATGAGACAGGGACAGGGATGGGGCTGGGACAGGGATGGAGCAAGAACAGGGATGGGGCAGGGACAGGGATGGATGGGGCTGTGACAGGGACAGGGCTGGGGCAGGGATGGGGCTATGACAGGGATGGGACCATACAGGGATGGAGCTGCATGAAGGATGAAGTTGTGTTGGAGAAGGAGCCATGTCAGGCTCCAATTTTTAGGACTGGGATGTTTGAACTTCCGTATGCATCTGTGGAGACATGGGCACCATACTGTTCCAGAGAAGCCATTGAAGAATGGTGCTGAATGTTCCTTTTCCATCTTGTTATTCCCTCCTTTTTTAAGCGTTTGTTATCTTCAGAGTGGATGAAACCTTTGGAGAGGATCAGCGCACGAGGGGTTTGTTATCACTCTTTAACCCTGTGGAAACACCTCCATTCTGAACAGAGCCACCTTGCCTTTGATGTCTGGGGGAGACACAGGGGCAGAGCTGCTCCCTTTGGAAGTGTGAATCCTTCAAACAAAACCTTGGGACATTGTTTTAAATGCTGAAAACAAGGCAGAGCCCTGAGAGGGCRCATTGCTTTGTGGAGTTAATTTGGGGAGTTCTCAGATCCTCGATGGGTGAACAGAAATCCTTTCTTGGAATATTGCTGTGGAGATGCTTCACTTTTACACCCCCCACAGTGGAGGGTTCTTGTCACAAAATTCCACATCTCAGATGTTTGATAAAAGCAGGGATGCTGTGAGTACCCACAGATGAGGCAGCTCCAAAATGCTCTTTTTTCTGGAGTCCATCATTGTAAGAAGAAGTTTGAGGTTTTTTCAAATATTTTATCTTTGAATCATGATCAAATTATAGTCTGATCATAGACTGAGCACGAGGATGCTGGTGAAATAACCTATGGATAATGCAAGGATACTCATCCAGGAGCTTTACAGAAGTCTGGCTGTGCCATCTCTGGAATTTAATTTGAAATCTTAACTTTACCTAGAATTCTTTACAGTAATGTTAATGGTTACTATAAACACAAACTGATTTCACTGATAGTAAGTTGGTTTTTCTATTTATTTCCTTTTATCCAATGCAAAGTATTTTTTGAATCCTCTTAGAAATTCCTTGTGTGAAGTAGCTCCTGGCAAAGATAAAACAAAGGTGCAGTTCTGTTACATTTAACAAGCAGATAAATGCTTTATGAGTATGAAGAAATGATTAATGAATTCYTTATATTTTATTTTAAATGTTCCAATCATGAGGAGAAAGAACAGATTGAAATTTTTTCTTTATATTAAGTCAAAACATATTAAGTTTTAAATATTTATTTTCATGTGGAACTGGCTTTAAAATGGTGTTTTTAATTCCTCAAGTTTAATTGTTGATGTATGAATATTTGAATTTAATCTCTGCTGGAGAGGGGAAGGTCCAGGACAGCGGTGATACAGCCGAGGTGACCCTGAAAGAGAGGGAAAAGCCAGCACAGAAGCTTTAACTCCTTTCACAAGTTCAGACACATTTACAAATATCCATTTTCAGCATCTTCYTGCTGCATCCAAATCTGTCAGCTAAACCTCTTCTCAGTTTGTGTGGAATCACATCGTTCCTGCTCYGAGGTGAAGCCTCATTAGCCTTCACAAAACAATATCAACAGGAAATGTCTGGGATGATGGGACTGGAGAGGTGCAAAACTGCTGGTGGAAACACAGATACCTGACAAGCCATTAATGAGATCATGAAAAACAGGCAAAAATTCAATTTCRTCTGAAAATACGAGACTTGTAACGTGCTGAAAAATACATCAAAAAGCTGTTACATAGCTAAAAATGCTCAGGGAGTTTTGCATCCTAATGTGGGACATTGACTGACGCGCAAGTGGAGGAAAAATATCAATATTAAATCAAATGGAATGGCAGGCTGCAACTTCTGCCATCCGTGGGAATTGTAATTGAATTTCTTGTGGGAATTGTAGAAGTATTTCAATGGAGGTGCACAAAAATCCCCTTAGGGAGACAGAGGTGCAGAGGCTGCAGGTTTGCTCGTGCCCAGAGCTACAGCAAGAGTGAAAATGCAGCCATGGCAAAGGTATTCCTCAATGGATTTTGTCAGGAATTATATTTTTGGAAATATTGCTGAAAGTGTTCGAGGCCAGATTGGATGGGGCTTGGAGCAGCCCGGTCTGTGGAAGGTCCCATGGCAGGGGTGAAACTGGGTGGGCTTTCAGTTCCTTCAAACCCAAACCACTCTGGGATTTGTGATAATATTTTGTGAAGTTCTTAGGAAGTTTATCAGGTTTAAATGATCTGGAGTGTGACAAAGGGATTCCTAATGCAAAAGCTTTAGATTAATTAATTTCTCCTACAGAACCATTGAAAAATTTGGGTTTGAAGGGACCTTAAAGCTCATGTCATTCCAGCCCTGTGCCGTGGGTTGTTGGTGGTTCTCAGTGTGGAATTCCAGGGGGTGGAAGGTGGGAATGAGCTCCTGTGCAGCTCAGTCCCATCCCAAGGGACAGYGCTCAGGCTCTGGATCCATCAGCCCCCGCTCGACGCCCGCCTTGTCCCTAATCTCCTGGCAGACTCCTGCAGCTAATCTTCCCATTGATTTTGGCTTAGGAGCACCTGGAGCTCTTCAAGCCCTAATAAAATCTGAGGAGCTCAGTTTTCGAGCCATTTAACTCGTTTGGAGGCAGAGTTTGTTTATTTTCTGAGGAGCAATCGAAGGCTCTGCTCGTTCCTGAGTAAAGGCGTCGGAYGGACGAGTGGAAATGGAGCCAAAATCCATCCAAACACACCGAGCTCCAGCCCTGCTACTGGAATCTTTTGGGCTACCATGAACCTGCCTGGGTTTTTTTTTTCTCCTTTTCCTTCTCTTCTGGTTTGTTTTCCCAGTTTAACTTTGGAAAAAAAATCTGTTTCTCTTCCTAACCTTGAGTTTCAGGACACTGCCATAACCAATACTGCACCATAAATCCCAATGGATCCAGGTTGGGAGGAATGCCAAACTTTCTGATTGCCTTTCCCATTGTTTTTCTGTTATTTTCTCCACCCTACTCCAGATCCAGATGTTTTGTCCAGGACTCCTGGCAGATTTGGCAGAGGAGGAGCCAAGGTGAGACAAAGCAATAGGTGCAAGTTTTGGGGGATTGGGTGTGCAGATGGGGTCACCCTCGTGTATCCCATTCCAGGTGCCCTGGAATCCTGCTCACTTCTTCAGGAAAGGCAGAAATTACCAAACAACCAAGGCAGTTCAACAGGGAAAAAATCCAGGAACTTTTGTCTGGGTAGAARTCGTTACTGTGATGGGGAGAAGGCTGATGTATGGAAATGGAAAAAACATGGGGAGAGTTCACATTTCCAGATATTTATTTACCTTTATTTATGTTATTTGCCTTTAAATAATGACAACATTTTAGTAAAAATAATGTTTTATTTAATTGTGAGTCCCTTGCAGAAAGCCTCTMATATTTCATTGCATAACTGATAAGCCCAAATCTCTGTCAGATAATGTCTCACTTTTCTATTTATTTAAATGATGAAAGATGGATTTTTTATGACTAAGATGATTTAATGACTTTTTCTTTCACGTTTTCTTAACCAGGGTGACATTTAGACAAGGGAAAGGAAAAAAAAGTCAGACCAGCCATCAATAAATGGTTTTATTGGTTAAATTTTAATGTTATTTTTAAGCAAATAATGAATTACTTTGACTAATAACTGCAGAGCCAGACATGATTCATTCCATAATTAGCTTGACAGTCACCATCAATCCTGTTGTTTTTTTCAGCTGATTATAAAATCGTGTCTCCTTTTCCCACACAACATCTTCCCGAGTTGCACTCCATGAAACAGGAGGTTCCTCAGGAATCTCCAAGCAAATCTTTGGCAATTGGAGCTCTCCAGCCACTGGAGGTGAGCACCCAGCCCTGAGACTGAGCCTGGAGCCAAAACGTGGGGAATATTGAGAATATTGACAGTCTGGGARAGCTTTCAGCCTGGGTCAGGGCTGGTTTTGTAGGAGAGTTAAACCTGCAAGCTTCAGATGGAGATCAATCTCTCCTGAGGAACCCAGCCCAGCCAAAGCACCTGCAGTGGTTGAGCAGCTCTGGGGGACTGAGGTGACCTCACAGAGCCTTTAATCACAGGTCTGAGGAGAAGAAATCACCTTGGATGAGAAGCTTTGACATGGGAGATTCCTCACATGAAGAATCCAAATGAAGAAGCTTTCCCAGCTTTCAGCAAAACATCTCAGTATTGGCAAGATAAGAGGAGATGGCCCCAGGCTGTGCYAGGAGAGGTTCAGGCTGGAGATCAGGAAGAATTTATTGATGGAAAGGGTGGTCAGGCATTGGAAGGGGGGTTGAAGTCTCCATCCCTGAGGTGTCCARGGAATGCCTGGAYGTGGCACTCAGTGCTCTGGGATCAATCACAGGTTGRACTCTATRATCCTGGAGGACTTTTCCAGCCTAGATAATCCCATAATTCCATACCCAGCAATAATGTCAAAGATGTAAGAAGATGTGGGGATTTGTGCATTTGAAAAAATCATTGCAACTTGTTCATTAATTTACTTTTTTTTAATGAAAATGCATCCACATCCACTGCAACTCCTGTAGATGAAATGCATTATCTCCCTTTSCTCATGCTCCCAGGGAGAAATCCTTGGAACCTTCCTGCATTTCCCACGGTAGCTTGCAAAGCATTCATCCCACAGATGTGTCAGAGAATAAACATCTATTTTCCAATTAAAAAAAAAACAAAGAGTACAACCATATTGGTGTGTGTTAATAGCATTTAACACCTGAGTTTGGCAGCGGTGCTGCTGTTGGGRAGCCAACTCTCAGCGCTCCCTCTGCAAGAAGAAACTCCTCTTGTAACAAGTGGCTCACAGTCCTCACGGTGTTTTTATTCTGCACTTCGCACTTGTGCTTGCTGRCAGATTTAGAGCGCTTTGTGGAAGCAATAATTGGCCTGGAAACACAGCTGGCAGGCTTCCCCAGGAAGGAGCAGGGACTGCACTGCCTGAGGTCTTTGCTGAGCTGCTGAAACCCATGGAAAGAGGCTCCAGGAYTGTGGTRGTGTTCACMGGGRTCCCAGGATGAGGKRAGAGAKGRGRATCTGACTCCATGTTTCAGAMGGCTGATTTATTATTTTATGATRTATATTATATTAAAAGAAAATGATATATTAAAACTATACTAAAAGARTAGAAGAAAGGATTTCATCAGAAGGCTAGCAAGGAATGGAATGATAATAAAGGAAAGGAATGGAATGATAATAAAATCTTGTGACTGACCAGAGAGTCYGAGCCAGCTGGGCTGTGATTGGCCATTAATTAGAAACAWCCACATGWGACCAATCACAGATGCACCTGTTGCATTCCACAGCAGCAGAYAACCATYGTTTACATTTCRTTYCTGAGGCCTCTCAGCTTCTCAGGAGAAAAGATCCTAAGGARAGGATTTTTCATAAAACAYKTCCGTGACACAGGACTGCCGWGTCCTTCCMRGAATGCTGGGAGCCGTGGCCCTCTCCAGCCTCCCAGGAGCTCTGTGGGACCTGCTGCAGGAGATTCACAGAGGTCTGGAATGCCAGGACACAGGGATGGCCTCATGCTGGCAGACAGGAGGTTCAGATGGGATACTGGGAGGGAATTCTTCCCTGTGGGGGTGGTGGGAGCCTGGCACAGGGTGCCCAGAGGAGCTGTGGCTGCCCCATCCCAGGCTGGATGAGTTTTGGAACATCTCAGTCTATGGAAGGTGATTCCATGGTGGCCCGAGAAATCTGGGATGTCCTTTGGGGCAGAGGAGAGTCCAGAGGAGCTGAGCTGATCCATCTCCAGGGAGGGATGCCCAGCATGGCATCCATCCTGCAGCACTTCCCATTCTTTGCTGGGAAAGAAGTTGTCAGGACAGACTTGTCCAGTGGGAAAGACATTCCGCTGAGTTTTGGGGTTGCTTTATTTGCATTTTGGGGGTTGTTGTTGTCATTGTGTTSCCTTTTTTATTTTTATTTTTTAATTTCAAACTGTCTCTTTTCTCTCAAAACCATAAAATCTCTTTTCATGAATTCATAGAAGGATGCTTCAGGAATTGAATGCAACRGGGTCATATTCTGGCTGTTAATATTAATGCTTAAGCCTGGATTTGGGGATGCCTCTTGAAATAAAACCAGAAAACTGCACTTTTGGAAGAGTTGTTAATAATACAGAAGGAGTAAAATCTGTCCCACTTTATTTATATCGAAAGKTCCTATCTGAAGAAATATTTCTGAGGAAATTCAAAGATCCTGGAAGAAACCATAAACAGGTAATATTTAGATTTATTGTTGGTTGTATGCAGTTGATACCTTAGGAACTAAAAAGCTTTATCTTTATCTTATTGCTAAAAAGCAATCATCAGATCTTTTTGAAGTGAAGAGAGATTGGATAGAAGTCATTGGGAGGATAAAAATAGAATTATTATGTAAAAGTGTTTTGGAAGGAAAATGAAGTGCTTTTCCATCCCAAACATCCCAGTTTGTTCCGTTCACTGTGGTTCTTTCCTCTGCAAAAAAAAAAAAAAAAAAAAATCTGATTATATTCCTTATGCCTGTTTTCACTCACGGAAGGTAATTTAAGGAAATTAATTTCCCTCATTAGGTTGTATAACTCAATACTCATTTACTGAAATGATCTTAGAAAGGAGAGGTAGGCTCATCTTTRGATATTAAAGTGTTTCAGTAAGAATCCCTGGAACTTTATTATTTCTGTCAGCTTRGGGAATTTGGTTAAGGTCTGGTTTGAAGGATGGGCTATGAAATCCCTAATAAACATCTCTGCCCTGGAACACTTAGATGCTTTAAGGCTGCTCTAATATTCCTCTCACAGATGTGCTACTGAATGAATCAAAACTGAGCTTATACCCTTAAGTTAGGCCCTGTCTCAAACCCAGACCAAAAGTCTCTAGTCAGGGAAATAATTTATGAAATATAATTTGTCCTRAAGTGCTTCTGAAACCTCTATCCCTGTAACTAAAGCATAATTAAATAATGAAACCCCAGAATCAATCCAGATGGTCTTGTTGGTAATTTGATATTTTTCAGAAGGAAATAAACAAGAGAAATTACACTTGGACTCTTTGGGAGTGGATCTTGCTTAGTAAAGTCTGTGTATTAAATTGTAATATAATTACTTGTGTGTGGAAAATCTAGATATTCCAATAGCTGGTTCAGGCAGTAAAACTGTACTAAATTAAAACAGAAATAAGAATTTATATTTTATTCAAGCCAACAATACCAAATCCATTCCCTCCTTAAATCTCAGTAAAAAAAAGTTTTTCCACTACGACATAACAAAAAAAAAACAAAAACAAACCCATAAAACCAGACATTACCACCACTATAAGGCAGGGGAATGACAGGTTAAAACTTGAGGTCTAAAAGTCAGAACCAATGTGGAGAASTTGATTAATGATCTTAAAATTCAGGAACTAATGACAAAGCTTCAAGAAAAGCAGGTTTTGCTGAATATGATTTTCAGTGGAAGAAACGAAGCCACAAGTGGAGAGCAGAGCATTAAATAAATATAAGTGAGGAGAACTGGGAATAGAAAAAAGTGCAAGACAAGTTGGTGTGTTCCATAAAACATGAACAMATGCTTAGCAACATTTTACAGTTAAAAAGAGGGATTTTGTTGAGCATGTACAGGTCAGGGATGTCTGTTCCTGTGCATTTGGAAATCTGCAGCACAGATGGGCAAGAAATTTATGTATTTGTTACATCTATGCACAAATACATTTGTATATGGACAAAAAAAACCCTCCTAAATTCAACTTATTAGACAGAAAAAAGGGAAATAAACACTGAATTTTGTGGGTTTTAAAGCCTTTAGTTGGACCATGGTTTTAACCAAAGGGGTTTTTTTTACTGATATTTTGAGGGATTTTGTTGCTGCTTCATTGTTAATCTTCAAAACTGAAAAAAAATATTGTTTTTCATATTTGCTGCTTTAAGTAACACATCCAGCTTCCTTCTAATCTCTTGCCTGGCTTTTGGCTGCTTCATAAATACATAAAAGCTTGCCTTGAACATTTTAGCAGTTGTTAAAGCAGCCAGAGAGATAAAAGAAAGTTAAAGGACATGCAAAGATTGAATTATGGCATTTCCCAGCATTTGGATGACAAAGTTTGACCATTATGAGGAATAAATCAATTTGCAGGCACTGTGGCCAGCGAGCTGAGGCTGGAGCTGAAACTGCTCCACTGGGAAATGTGCTCAGAGATAAAAGGAGTCATATTTCTTATTTTGTGTGGAGAAACATGGAAGGGATTTTTAGAGACCAGGAGATATGCAAAAATTTACCAGGAAAATGAGAAGGGAGAAGAGAATGTGAATTCTAATTCTAAAATTTCCCAGTTRCCATTCTAAAGATGTTTCCCATCATTTAGCCTTTAACGTGAAATATGTACGTTAATTACAAAAATTTGGTTATTTAGAAATTAGAACAAGGTCTCATATTTATTGGTCTACTGTATTTTAATTTTAAAGGAATTCTGGGTTCCTAATGAAGAGTCTCATGATTAATGATTGGAATTGATGATCTTAGAGTTAATGATTCTATGAAGTGAGGAGCACCATGAGAAGCTGAAGGTGCTCCTGGAACCCAGAGGAGTTGACATGAACTGCTGTGGAACTTCTCCTGTTTGCTGTCCAAGGTCCCAAAGTGTCCCTGGAAGGAGTGTCCTGGAGAAGGTCTGGAAATCTGGTGAGTGCTTCATAACACAAGTGGAAATTTTCCTCTTTTTCATCCTCTCATGTTTTCTCCTTCCCTTTTTATTCGCCAAGAATCCCTAAGCAATTGCAGATATTTCTAAACATCCTCAGWGTCCTTTCCTGCCCTTATCAAGATTTTGTCCCAGAAATGAAGAGTTTAATCCACCATAATCACATCTCAAATGGCAACCACTCCATCTCCTCAGCCTTTGGAGGGTTCTGTGGTGGGGTGGACTGGAGATKCTCCCCTGCTGCAGCCTCAGCAGCCTGGAAGGAGGGCAATGGTGATGGAGATCCAGCATTTCAAAGTTCAGGGTGGTTAGTCAGGCTGGGGGCTCTCCTGCCCACTTGCTAAATCAGGCAYGAAGATTTATTTTCTGTTGCTTTATCATCATGAATCAAACCTGGAAAAGACCAAACTTGGGAACGGCACAAATCAATTTGTGTGGTTCTGGCTGTAACAAGAGAGACAAAAAGCAAGGGGGCCTTTTTTATCCTGCTTTCCATTTCAGCTGAGTGTGYGCTGCTAATTGAAACCCATCTCTGGGCTCCAGCTGGAGCTGTTCCAGACAGGAGCAGGGGGAGCCAAGGTAATGTCTGCTCAGATTTGTAAAGCTTTAACCTGCCTCAGACAGCAGATGAGTCCTTTCATTGCACACGATCCATGGGAGCACTTACAAATGAGTTTCCACATGTTAGAGCACTCTTCCAGCCTGGTGGAAGAGCCTGGATAAAGTCAGAAAGGCAGGCAGGCAGGCTGGGAAAAGGAGCCACCAATTTCTTCCCAACAGCAGCTCAGATTTGCTTCTCTCCTTGGGGTACATCCCTGTACTCCTCTGAGAATAACATTTGGTGATTCCACAGGCTGTATCCTCTCTGATYTGACAGAATCCCAGAATGGTTTGTGTTGGAAGGGACCTTAAACTTCATCCCATTCCACCCCTGCCATGGCAGGGACACMTTCCACTTCCTCAGGGTGCTCCAAGCCCTGTCCAGCCTGGCCTTGGACACTTCARGGACCCAGGGGCAGCCACAGCTGCTCTGGGAAACCTGAAATAYCAGCACAAGAATTATTTGAACCCTGATGCAGWGAGAATTTTCAGGGTAAATCATGGTGCTCAGAGTGAAGGGTTAAAGACCAATGTCCTCTGCATCTCAGTCTAAACACCAACAGCACAAAACATCAAAGTGATACCCCAAAAAAAAACTGTCTGGCTGCGGTTTCTAAAAACCCACTGAAAGATTCTGACTTCAGTTCTACAAATATTTCTCTCCTGATGTGTACATGGAGTTCATTAGTGACTGTCTGGGAGTAAAACCTTGAATATTTATCCATAGCCTAAAGCCCAGTAGTCACATTCACTGAAATCATCTCGTAACTGTGCACTGGTTGTGGTTGCCCACATAATTGGGAGGGATGGTGAMATACTTAAGTGCTTCTAGTGAGCTTTGTGTCAAAGTTATTTCAGCAGGAATTTGTCTTTGGTGTTGTTACAGACCCGGCTGGAGCCCCTTTTTAGAGCACAGCTCTCATTTCAGCAGGGATGAAGAAATCTCTCTGATCATCCCCCTCTGAGAGGAGATTTCCTGGGTTAATTGGACAAACAATGACATTTTGAAAAATTGGAGGGTTTGGCCATTCCAAAAATATTCTGAGGATGTTTTGCTTCCACAGCTTGACCTAAAAAGTGTTTCACTTGCTGTGCTAAAATGTCATTTCTTTGGGAATTTTTAGTGCAGTTTGGAGTGTTCTGGATGTCTGATTCCAGCATGGCCTGTCAATGCTCCAGGAGAGGGATATTTTTTTTGTTCCCCAAACCTATTCCAGTTTAATTAAAGAAAACCAGCTTATACTTCCAGCATGAAAACCATCGATACTCAAAATCAGGGAAATTCCTATTCATGCTCCACTTAAAACTTCAAGTCCTAATGGGAGCTGCAGTGGCACAAAATGAAAATGATCCCATTTATTCTAGATAATTTCAGAAATAATGCAGTCAGCATATTTAAATATATTTTTAAAAAAAGGTGATTTGAAAAGCAGGACTCCCTATGAGCAAAATATTGTTCAGTGCAAGATGATCCTGCTTGGGTGGAGCCTTGTGGGTGTCTTAGAAATGTTACCGTCCCAAGATGTTTACAATTGCTTTATCAGGTGGTTCTCATGTCTGGAAGAGGCGTGTGACACTTATTTTTAGGTTCTGTCCTTTTCTTTCTCTCCTCGCAGCTCCCCCAATATTGGTGTTTCCTTAGAAACCCTGGCTGTCAGCTGGCATCAGAAAAATCTGAGATGACACCGAGCTGGCTTTTGGGGGAGGTGATTCTTGTGCAAACAGCGTGTTTGCTATTGCTGGCAAAACTCTTGGCTTTAATCCTCGTCCCGAAAACAATAATTTCAGTCAAGATTTAGGAGAGGGAGGGGCCCTTCTGTGCTTCCCTTTGCTTTCCTGGTTGAGAGCGAGGATTACTCYGAGGAAAAGCTCATTGCTATGCAGAGGTGGAACCTTTTTAAGCCCTGGGTTGATGCTGGATGGATGTGTTGTCATGAGAGCTGCATGCTGGGCTTGCATAACTCTTTGGAGGTGTTTATGTTCGAGCTCTCCCAAGGGTGATGTTTTATCAAACCTTATTACAAAAGTGCTCTTCTCCGCGAGCCACCGAACGCTCCGGGAGCATTAAAATGCAGAGTTGTGTCTGGTCAAGGATAAGCAGAGGCTGTGTTTCATATTCATGGGAGAGATAACTCCCAGAAATTTCCAGAAGATTTTATAGGAGCTGCAGCTCTCCCGTGCTGTGGTCACCTACAGGGATTAGAATCCCMGAATTGTTTGGGTTGGAAGGGAATTTAAAGCTCATCCAGTGCCACCCCTGCCATGGCAGGGACACTTTCCACTGTCACTGTGTTCCACCTGGCCTTGGACATTTTCAGGGATCCAGAAACCCCTGCCACATCCAGAAACCCCTGCCACACACAGAAACCCCTGCCACATCCAGGGGTTTCTGCTGTATCGTTTAGTTCTTCCTCTAACAAAAAAATGCAGATCAGGAAGAATCAGAGGGAAATACTTGAGGAAAGGTCACTCTGCTGAGCTGCTCTGAAACTCAGATAAAAGAACAGTGATAATCCCATTACAGAGGAGCCACAGATGCTTTAATTSAATCCTACAAGCCAGGGGAGTGCACACTGGAGCCTTCCCTGCCCTCAGGAAGTTTTTGAGCTGCAAGAGAAGGGCACRAGAGAACAGGGATGGGATGGTGATGATGGGGAGACTGTGTGGACGTGGAGATGTGAGGAAGGACATCCCATTCCAGGGTGATCCAAAACCTCACCTGAAGGAAATTGCAGCTTTATAGACTTGAGATTTTATTTATTTTTAGTTAATTTGGGCAGTGAAGCTTTGCCAGCCCTGGTGGGAGGGGGCGCTTGGTGCCTTCTGCTTGAACCCCCTGAGGCCAAGGAGGAGAGTTTTATTTTCTGTTTTCAGAATTCAGTTCTTCTCTCTCTTGAATCACAAACCTCAATTYTTTTATGAGCCACGGCTTCAGGGCCTGCAGCACAAAATCTCTGCCAGTGTTACTGGGTCAGATCTGCTGTCCTCTATTTATGTTTATTTTATAACTGAGCAAGAAGGGTCAGGTTTGGTCTGTGGCAAAGGTCATTTTTCTGTGAGCAGACTYTGATGGACTGAGATACAAAAGGTGATAAAGTTATCACTTTGAAAAAGTCTCTTGTTAGAATACAAATATTATGAATTCATTCCTTTTTTTTTGCCTTGAATTAAAACCCACCAAGTGCAGCTATCTTTGGTTCCCTTGTCTGACACGGCTTTGCCAGTCTGTAAATTTTCTTTCAAATTAGCAGCCCGAGTTTTCTTATCAACCCTTAGCCAGTTGCAATTACTGTCACTCTTTTCAGCACAGTTAATAGGTTTGTGCCAACCAAACAGAAACTTTTGTCAGGAATTGTGATTTTCTGAGTGCCCTGAAGTCGCTGATATTGTTTTAAACATAAGAGCTTTTTTAGACATGGGGGTGACAGGCAAAGCCAAACTTTGTTCTCTGACTTCCCAAATTGCACTGGACAATTCAGCAAAAGCAGAGGGCATGAAGGATTAGTTTTCCCCTCATTTTTGTGAGGGATTTTATAKCTATATATATWTTTTTTTAAGAATATAATTTAAAGTAGAATAAACAGAACATGCACAAAACAGCTTTTGAAAAATGTGTGGTACAAATGTAGGGTCTTTTGGGAATCAGTGTGATRCATCTAAAATGCTGTTGAAAATGTTAATTAGTCCCATGTATYCAGTACAAAGGAGAACATTTTCATAATTAAGAAATATATAGAACTAAGAAGAAAATAGATTCAGATGCCAGGCAGCTGGACTAGGCTTGCTGTGTTTTCTCACTAATAATTKTGGGAAAGGATCTTTTATGGGAAAGAATCCTGTAGAGGTGCAGGTATTTCTACTGACAGGAAAGGTGGTTTCAGCTCTTTTCTGGTGGAAGTATCACTAAGGATACTTCACATCTCTTCCTGGGGTTTTCTGCCAGAGAATATTTGGACATTTACCACTTTGGGGGCTGTTGATGTCATGGGAAAGGGATCTCTAACGCCTCTGGCGAGCTCAGCTGCTGTGTAACCCAGGAAAGTTTGGGGTGGGGACCCTTGTCCATAGGGCTGAGCCAGACCTTGGCCTTCACATGGGAATTTCTGTAAAAAATGAGGGTTTATGAGGGATTTTTTTGGAAAAAGAACAAGTTTGCCTAAGAGGAACATCCTTGATATGGGACAGTGAGGCCGAAGAAGGGAGGCCGAAGAAGTGAGGCCTCCTCTGCCTCTTTGCTGCTTTTCTGTATTCAGCTGTGTGAGGAAGGAGTTCTCAGAGGATCTTGTTTTGTTTTTTTTTTTTGCTGAACACGTATTAATATACAACACTGGGCAGGGATTTTTGTGTTTTTCCAAGCTTTTTTGCTCCAAATGGGCCAGAGCAGCAGTGGCAGCTCTCAGGCCCAGTGGCAGCACTCAGGGCAAAGGGGGGGACAGTCCTGAGGCCATCTGCCATCGTGTCCCTCCCCTGGCAGTGGCCACAAGCAGATGTCCAGAGCCAGAAWTTAACAACTCTGAGAGAGGATTCCTCTGCATATGCTCTCCAATAATCTGCTGGTTAAGGATTTTCTGGAGGTGGCAGCTACATCACAGCCTCTAACAACCCTCAGTGGGCCTTCCTGCTGCAAAATCTGCCTCGTTATCCCCTTGCACAGTGGGATGGGATGGTTTGAATGAGCAGAAATCCTTTCCCTTTTCATGCTGGTTAGGCCACCTCCAAAGCATTCTAATGGGATTTATCCTGATTTGACAAAGCTGAGGCAAGGTTGCAGCCAGACCTCCCAGTCCTCACGACTGGGGTGTCCCTAAATAGGTGTTTGCTACCAGGGCTCAGCCTCCAAAGGATAAAGGACAAGAGTTGCTGTGAAGAAAGATGGTCCAAACTGCTAAAAATACATTGTTCTGGGGTTTGAAGTCACAATCRTGCTTCCAACAGAGAAATTAATTTGGTTGTCCCTGACAGAGCCTTTGCTCCCTGTGGGTTTCTCCACAGARCTGTTTCTTCAGGGGACAATTAAAACCCACAGTGCTGGGAGCGAGGGAGAAGGGGATGGACACAGGGTAATAATAGCAGGGCCCCAAATGCTCCTTTCATTACTTCCTTCTCTTCAGATCTCCTTCCTGGCCTGTCTCTTTGTTTGTTTTTGTTTTCCATCAGCAGGATCCAGTCTCTTTCTGAATATATTTCCCCGAGTAACTCACTGGAAATAGCCCACATTTGATCCTACACARAATGCTTTCATGGGGACCAAAATCCAGCTGAGTGAGGAACATTGGATCCAAAACATATATTTGTAAAAACCAGATAAACTAAAAAGCAACCTTCCCCCCAGCAAACCCAACCCTCAGGAATAAAAGTTCCTGCTGATACCCTGTTTTCCCCTTTTTTCTTTCCCTTCACTCTTAGTTATATCTAAATGCAAAGTAGATAGCAATAAATTCAGGATCAGGCTCCCACTGTTCCTGTAGAACCMCCAAAAATATTTGTTCCAAAATTTTTGCAGGGTAGTTAGTTGTAGGTTATTAAGAGTAAAGCACAGGAGAAGTTTCTGGAAGTCTGGTTGGCCCCAGGACAGGGGAGCCTACACCAGGAAGCTGCCCAGCCTTGGAGGAGGATTCCACCTCACTCTGTTAGTCCAACTCTTTAAAAACCCCATGCTGCTGGATTTTTAATTCCTGATTTCAAGCCAGGCCTTGGGTGAACAATTCTTACCAAAAAAAAGAAATCTTTGCAACTTGAAGCAGAAGATTTTTACCCTTGTGTGCTTCTTTACACTTTTCTCACTTCAAACCTGTGTGATTGCCCTTTCTGAGCTTCCTGTGGTCCCAACCACTCTCTGTGCAAGTCTTCCTCTACCACCTCAGCCAAGTTAATTCCTGGGATATTTCCCATGCAAACATCAGCACTGGGTTATCCAGAACTTGTTCTGTTCTGTTCTTCAGAACTCAGTGCCAGCAGTTCCTCAGGGTGGCAGTCCCTAAAATGTTCTGGTGGCTGTAGGGGGTGTTAATTTATAGTTTTTTCTGCTGTTTGCATTTATAGATAGAAWTGCTTGYRCTTTTTTTCTTGTGTTTTCTTGKGTTTTTCATTGYCAAAATCCAGCRTCAGTGGCTCCATCAAATGGAGCTGATTGAGGCTGGTGAAGTGTGCCTGGCTTGCATTTTAATGGGAATATTCAACCTACAGATGGGCTCGGAGAGAGGTCAGCTAAGTTCAAGTGAGAATTTCAGCACAGATTCGTAGATTTTCAAGGCCAGATGGCAGCACTATGATCATCTTGTGTGATCTCCTGCAGAACACAGGCCRTGGAATTGCACCCATTCATTCCCACCTCAAGCACGACATTTTCCCTGCAGATGTTTGACTCCTCCTCTGCCAGGCCCAAATTTGAGTTGACCTCAATATATCAGTGATATGATACTGATATCAGTGCTGTTAATARCCCAGGTTACTGGAACATTAAAGAGAAAACCTTGCAAGGTCTCCCCTGGAATCTTGTTGGCTTGGCWGCAATTCCTATTTTAATTTTTTTTWWAATTATTTGCTGTAAGATCRACAGAGCTGTGTGGTTGTTTTCAGGAGTGTTTAGTAAGAACTCCAGAGGGAGGATCTGAAAGCCTTGCTCTGTGATGGATTGGGATGTCAGATCAGCATATGGTGAAAGGAGGGAAAMGGCAAGAGGGACAGCCAAACCAGAGCTCTTGTTTGAAACACCCTGAAAATTGGGTTGGTGACTAAATAAAGCTTTCTCACYGCCAAAAGTACAGCAACAACAGCAAAAAATTTGATCTGAAAATAAATCTCTTTTTTTTTCTTGCAGAAAATCATCACATTTTCCTTGTTCACTTTGGGTGATTGTTATTTTTCCAGCAGGATTTCTCACTTTCCTGGAGAAACAATGAATCTATGRAACTTTTTCCAAAAAACCAAACCCATTTCTGATGCTTCCCAGCCAAATGCTGTGTCAGCCAGCCAGGACAAATGTKGCACGAGGTACTGTGAGCCCAGTTCCCTGCTCTTTGTTTCCCCAAAAAGGCATTTTTTCCTTGGAATTGTCTGATTTGGTCTGACAGGAGCKTGGCATGTGAATAAAATATCCTGGGACATGAGTAATGATTGCAGAATCTGATGTTCTGCACAGAGCTGGTTTGAAGTAGGAATAAATAAAAAAATAAGAGGGCAAATAATGTTCATTTTGCAATTTCATGTTCATTTTGCAGCATTGCCTGAAGTGCGTTGTCTTGGAGCTGGCTCAGAGCTGGGAATTCTGAATTGAAGTGTTCCCACTTGAGATTGGGGTGTTTCAGCAGCAGGTGAAATGGGCAATGATAGGATGGCAAATAGGGACAGGAGCTGGGCAGGGAGGATGAATATTGGCAGGAAAAGGGGTGCAGGGACAGGAGCTGGGCAGGGAGGATGAATATTGGCAGGAAAAGGGGTGATACAGATCTTAAAAGGTGTTTTGGAGATTGGTGACCAGCATTTCTCCTCATTTCTTCTCCCCCCACAGTGGGGGACCATTGGAGTGTGGTTAAAGGTGTGGAAGGAGTTAGCAAAACCCAGCCCTGCAGCTTCAGCTTTAGAGGGATCCAACCAAATCCTGTTGTAGTCATGCATCCTATCCCAGTGTCCTCTATCCAGAATCCTGGAATTGTTCAGCTTGGAAAAGCCCTGTGACTGATCCCCACCTTGTCACCAGCCCAGAGCCCTGAGTGCCACATCCAGGCTTTCCATGGACACCTCCAGGGCTGAGGACTCCACGCCTCCTTGGGAAGCCCATTCCAATGCCTGGCCACCTYTTTTTTTCCATGGAGAAATTCCTCCTGATGGGTGTATGAACACATAGATTGTGGGCCTTTGTTTCCTCGTAACTTTCAGGGAACAAGAGCTAAAAGCAATRAATAAATAAATGCACAGAACTCCACAAATGTAGAACATGTGGAGGAATAATTTGGGACAGTGTGGGAAGGGACAGATTCTTGGTGGAGATCTTCAGACACAAACAACAAACCTTTCCTGACTGTGGCCAGAAACACCTCGGTGTTCCTCACTTTCTTCCAGGTCAAAATGACTTTAATTAGCAATTAACTGAATAATCTGCAGGGTCTGGGAGCAGTCTGTATGCAGGAAGGATGTGCCACGGGAGGGAGGAAGAGAATCCTGGGTGTTATCAGTGTTTACAGCTCCTGACAGGATGGCTTTTAGGAATGAAGGTTTCGACGTGGCTTAGCACACGCACGCTGTAATTTGTGTGTCATTTCTCTGAAAGTTCATTGGCATTGTCAGGTCGTGTTTAGCTCAGTGGGGAAATATGGATTTCATCCCTGCTGATTTCACGGAGCACTTTGATAGCCTGAAGGTTTCCCATTAGAACCACGGCCTCCCATCTCCTCCCCACCTCCTCAGGAATTACTGAGCCTCTTCGGAGGACTTCAGTGTGCACAGGACCCAAAATGAAGCAGGAATGATTCCTTCAAACTGTGGGTGCTGTTTGAAAGGATTAAATGTCTGATTGTGCAGGAACACCTGCAGGTCTGGAACCTCTCTGGGTATCTGTGTGGGTAGGGGTTCATAAAGCCAAAAAAAGGGCATGGACAAAAATCAGTTTTCTTTGGTAGGCAACGGCACGTGACAAATACAACAGAGAACTCCAYGTGCTGGRGCMYGTCCAGAGAAGTATGACAGGAATATTTTGGCATTTTTCTTCCCCTTTTCATTTTTAAAGGAGAGTAGGGAACTCTTTGCAGCATGGTACCTGCTGGGCTTGGTCCAGTACCAACAGAAAATCTCCACATCCATTGAGGAGCCCAGGCCAGAGATRCCTCTGCCTTTCCACAGCTGTTACAGGCTTCAGATGAAGACCCATAATCTGGAGAATATTTAATTTTCCATGCTCAGCCATTTAGTTAAAGGTGTTTCCAGACARCATTAACAAAAATAAAAGCTGACAGATTAAAAGGAACTCCTCATTTTGGAAGTGTGCTCCAAGCTAAAATAATTCTTGGTGCTGATCCTCCAATGTTCAGACCTGAGCTGTGCAAAGCACTCTCTCTGTGGGTTTGGATGGGTAAATATWCCATATAAAAAGTAAGTGTTTGTAGCAAAACACTCTTTATTATTTCTTTTCCACTCTTCTGCCATGCTGTGGTCTTTTAAATCTGATTTCATGTGCACATACGTGGTTTTTATAGTGTCATTTTACCTGGTGAGTGAAAAGGCAATTTTTATAAACAAAACTTAGTGCTAACAAAAAAMCTGCATCTCTCTGTGGTACAAATGAGCATAATTACAGTAAAACACTGTTTTTAAGAGTGCTCAGCTGCTGTCAGCGTGCCTGACCCCTGGCAGAATTGGATACACGTTCTGTTCCTGGAAAAATAGACAGGAGACACTGGTTCTGTTGGGTACAGCTTGAAGACAAATTTTAACCATCAGAAAACAAYTTTTAATTATCAGAAGCCAACTATTTAACCATCAGAAGCCAAAGGACACCATGCTGATGTTGATTTTCAATCTGAAGCTGGTGTAACAAGTTGAAGGACAGAAAGAATGGAGAAATAGATTMTGTTCCTGGAAAAGTAGACAGGAGACATGGGTTCTGTTGTGTACAACTTGAAGACAATTTTAACCATCAGAAAGCAACTTCTACCTATCAGAAGCCAACCTTTAACCCTCAGAAGCCAACTTTTAGCCATCAGAAGCCAAAGGGCATGATGCTGACATTGATTTTGAATCTGAAGCTGGGTTAACAAGTTGGAGGGGAAGAATGGTTTTTCTGCTGACTGCACAGAGCTGGCTGTTTGTTAAATTCCAAGGGTAGAGCATTCCCACATGTTTCTGCCTTGTTGTTTGGCCTGGGCAGAGCTGGCTGTGCAATATGGGATGTGCCAGGCTGGATCTCTGTCAGTGTTCAGTCTCCAGTGCTGCTCATCTGGAACACCAAGTGCTCTCTGATAGCCCTGAGATGTCCTGATCTGCTGCWGCTTTGAGGGCATCCCACCCTGAGAAGCTGTCACAGCATCCCTGCAGAGGGACAGGAAAGGTGTGTGAGGATGTGGCAGACATGAGGACTCCTCCTGAAAGCCCTCAGGGCAGGACCAGGTGCTGTGGATGGAATTCTGGAATTGGATATTTCCTCCCAGGCTTCCCCAGCACCTCAGCAAAGCTTTGCCAGGATGTGAAGAACATTTGTTCATCTCSTCTTTGTTGTTCCACTCTCACTGCAATTCCTCTCCAGAATTCAAGAGTGGGAAGAACTCYGAGCAAGTCATGATAATAATTCTGTGGCTGTCTTGGTAATGCCTCCATAATTAACATTTGTCCTTACAGATACAAAAACTCCCTGTAATGCAGACATAAATATTCCATTTTAAATAGGCACCTGAATTCTGAGGATGAGTGGTGTAAACTTTAATTACATTTCATAAGTGCATTTCCCTCATAATCCCATATTTTTCATTAGACACAAAATAACATTTCTGCTCATTTTGGATAGGTTTTTTTTTCTTTGCTTTGATCTGTTTAAATACAAAAAAATGTGAACAAGTAGAGGAAAGCCTGTTGACTTAGACAAATTAAATATGTACAGAGTAATTCATACAGAAAGTTTAATTTTTTTCCCTCTGTCTCAATAAAGATATGTTAATTTTTTGAATCAAAGTCTTAAGCCTCATACTGCTACCATCTCTTCAGGAAAACAAATGCTRGATTCATTTGAAAGTTATTATTTAACATGTTACAAAGATTAATCTYTCAGCTGTTATTGAAAGCTYGTGTTGTTGAGTTTTGGTAATTCAAAGAAATATAAATACAATTGAATTTSATGAGGGTCTCTATTGATGGAATACAGACTTTGCTTTCCAGCCAGGATTTACCTGCTAATCTCATTTTTCCATGTAGGAAACCACAGCTGAGTTTGGGCAGAAATGGAACTTGAGTTTTATTCCGAAGGTGATCCCTGTGAGTATAAACGTCGCTTTAAACTGGCTCATGGAATTCATGCAAGGGCTGGAGGGACAGGGCACAGGGAATGGATTCCCATGGCCAGGGGGCAGGGCTGGATGGGATCTTGGGCATTAGGAATTGTTCCCTGGCAGGCTGGGCAGGGGCTGGGATGGGATTCCCAGAGCAGCTGTGGCTGCCCCTGGATCCCTGGCAGTGCCCAAGGCCAGGCTGGACACTGGGGCTGGGAGCACCTGGGACAGTGGGAGGTGTCCCTGCCATGGCAGGGGTGGGATGGGATTTAAGATCCTATYCACCCAAACCATTCTGGGATTCCGTGATTCCCTGAGATAAAACTTCAGCTCCTGTCTAAAACGATAAATCAAAAGTTCAGGCTTAAAGCAGAAATTTCTGTCATTTCTGCAAATAGACTCAAGAGTTTAACGTTGCATGTTTGGTTGTTTCCAATTGACAGATCCYTTTTCTCTCCCTCTATTTATTGAATATTATCTCTCCATTCTGCCTGTCGTGGCAGTACCTGAAGTTTTGTGATACRCAGGCTTTGGCAGCGTTATTGACTTGAAAAGTTCCTGTGTCCTTCACATYCCCTTGTGTTCAACTCCCCAGATAAGTTCATGGTTATATTCTAKAGATCTGATCCAATTTATTTCAACAACAAGATATTGCTTGGAAGGAARTATGTCCTGCTCTCTATCTTTAGGAATTACCTAAACGTGTTAAAATCTGAGCCTAACTATTTTTCACAATTAGGCTGATGGGGCTTGATGCCTTTCTGAGGGAAAAAAAACCTGAGAAATATGCCCAGAAGAACAAATCATTAGATGTGATAAGCCAGGAGGTCCAGTTTTCCTGATAATTTGTCTTAATTATCTTTTGGGTTTTTTTATTCCACTTTGGGCTACTTGTTTATATTGGAAGTAAAAATAATCCCTCTGTCATCCTGGGATATTCCCAATAGCCAAGAATGTCTTTTCCATCTATTTCCCCTCATCTCCCCAGCCCCTGCAGCCAAGCTGCCTTCCAAGGTATAATTAATTTATGGTTTGTGCCCCAAGGAGGAAAAACTGAGCACTCATCAGTGGGATGTTCTAGCACTTCAGTGCATTATTTTTGGGCATCTTATTGTGTTTGTTCCAATACCCATGGCAAACAAACCTGGATTCTTTGCCCTTCATTTCCTTCTTGARCATAATAAATCTAATTCTGGCACTAAGCATATTACAACCACTTTTTATGATGGTAATTCAGACTAAAAAGGGCCTGATTTTGGTGCTCCCACCGTAGCTGGTTGGGAGGGAGGTGGGTATCCACTGAAATAGTAAAATACAAAATAGAATGCCCAGAAATTGGCTCTGTTCTAAAAGAAAACCTCAATTGTATGTGTTTTAAAGTGCTTTGTGATGCAGAGCTTCTGCACAGGGCAAYAAAATCTGCACAATTCTTGGTCCAGTTCAAGCCACACTTTTTTGCTTGCTTGGGAACCTGAATTTCAGCTCCTTATCTGAGAGTCTCAACCCTTGTGGGCAGTGGCAGAGCAAAAATCCCATTGCCAGCAGCTCCTGTTGTAACTGTCTGCTCTATTTTAGCAATTCCAGGWAAGTTTGTGAGTAATTTKAGTTTTTTAGGGACTGAAAGGATGRGGTTTTTTCAAAAYGTTGAATATTGGTCTCATTTTCATCCAGAGATTTTTATTCATTTTTTTCATTTTTAATTTGGCATTCTWTTTTCTCTTCCTGTTCTAAACTGAGCTGTCAAAAACCAGTGTAGTGTCTGGGAAGTGTGCAGGGGGAAGGGAAAAAAGTCACATTTTCGTGTTCTTTTATCTCCTTAATTTACCAGGAGACTCAGTCTGACCCAGGACTTCAAAAGGGAAAAAATACATTTAAAGAATAACACAGGAAAAGAAGAGTAAATAGTAAATAGCTATGAAATGTGATATTTTGGTGGATAAGACTAACATTATCTATATATTCTATACAGTCAATCAGAAATAGTAAATAGCTGAGTGCTGGTGAATTGTGGTGGCATCATGAAGGGGGTAGGGAAATTCTTAGCCCAAAATCACAGAATCTCATGTCCCTAAAACTTGGGAAATTCTCCTTAAAGAGGACATCTGAAGTCATCTGCATGGACCTGATGTTTATTTTTCACAATGAAATGTGGTGTTTTCTTACTTTCTTCTCTAAATCCCAGAGAACTTTGTTGTTGCTGATTGTAATTAATAATTCTTGGCATTTTTGCTGCACATTTTACTGGCTATATTTATAGAACTGAATTTAATTCAACCTCACATTAGGAATACAAATTTATTAAATCCCTAAGTCATGGTTCTTCTTYTTTTTTTTTTTTTAACTCCTCACATGCATTTAGTAAAAGCTACATTTCCAAAATTCCCATCTGTTCTGCATGTAAATCCAGCTAATTATACACTGATTGACAGGGCTATAAAAGGACAGTTTTTGGGGAGATGATAGGTTTGGGAGCTGCACTAAAAATTCCCACGTGGAGGCATTCTGCAGTTTTCCCATGGAAACTCTGTGTGGGAGTCGGGGGGATACAAACACACCCAAAAAAGTGCTCTGGCTGTCACCTGTGTGGTGTCAGCAAGGCTTTGGGGTTTTTGTGTGAATRTGAGTGTGGGGAGGGGTCAATAATCCAAATAATGCCACAGCTCCAGCTGGAGCCCTGCCCAGCCCTCACCTGGATCAGCAGGGATGCCTCAGGCTCTGCCCTTGGCTTGAGGGGCAGCTGGAGAGATCCCAGAGAGCTGTGGGTGGCCCCACAGGCTCTTATGGGATCAGAGAATCCCAGAATCACTGAGGATTGGAATTCCAGTGAGGTTGGAAAAGCCCTCYAAGGTCATCAAGTGCCYGATCCCCACCTTGTCCCCAGCCCAGAGCTCTGAGTGCCACCTCCAGCCCTTCCTTGGACACCYCCAGGGAWRRGSACTCCAAACCTCCCTRGGAGCTCCTCCCARTGTTTATTCMCCCTTTTCCATGGAGAAATTCCTGCTGATGTCCAMC
>NDFG01000007.1:2675518-2749387 GCA_002167245.1 Sporophila hypoxantha
CTSCCCTGGCCCAGCCTGAGGCCGTTCCCTCTCCTCCTGTCCCTGTTCCCTGGGATAAGATCCCAAATCCCCCCGGCTGTCCCCTCCTGGCAGGAGCTGTGCAGAGCCACAAGGTCCCCCCTGATCCCCCTTTGCTCCAGGCTGAGCCCCTTCCCAGCTCCCTCAGGATTCTCCTGGTGCCCCAAACCCTTCCCAGCTCCCTCAGCCCTTCCTGGTGCTCCAGGCCCTTCCCAGCTCCCTCAGCCTCTCTGGTGCCCCAAACCGCTTCCAGCTCCCTCAGCCTCTCCTGGTGCTCCAGGCCCTTCCCAGCTCCCTCAGCCCCTCCTGGTTCTCCAAACCCTTCCCAGCTCCCTCAGCCTCTCCTGGTGCCCCAAACCCTTCCCAGCTCCCTCAGCCTCTCCTGGTTCTCCAGGCCCTTCCCCAGCTCCCTCAGCCTCTCCTGGTGCTCCAGACCCTTCCCAGCTCCCTCAGCCTCTCCTGGTGCTCCAAACCCTTCCCAGCTCCCTCAGCCCCTCCTGGTGCTCCAGACCTTTCCCCAGCTCCATTCCCTTTATTCCTCCCCATATTTCCATGGAGAGCATCATAGCCAAGGGATGATGGATTTAGCAGTTGAGCTGCCACAATAAATTCTGGGCATCAGCAAATACCTTGGATTTGAACCTTAAATGATGAACTTTTGTCTAAAAATAGGCATGGTGCAAGATGAGCCACTCAGTTTCTTTTTAATAAATCACCCTCTTWTAAAAATAATTTATTTTATGTTTCTTTGTTCTTTCTGTTCTTCCTTTTTTATTTTTTTTAATCTACATAAGCTACTCTTTCTCTAGACAAGGAAGAGGAGAGTTTGTATTTTAAATAGATTTATGTATGAGCAGGGCTATTTATGAGAGAATCTGGGAGAAACATGATCAGAAAATTTTGATAGAACTGGAAGGAAAATTGAACACAGCAAAAGGTCAAACAAAAATCAGACAATTTCTTAATTGTATTCTTAACAAGGGTAATTAAGCACTGGAACAGATTATTAATGGATGTGGTTCATGCAGCATCAGATATGAGRAGCCTTAAAATAAGATTGAATCCCTTCCTAAAATGCCTGATCTAATTTCAGCACGAGTTATTGGGTTASATGAAGGCACCAAGAAATAAAATCCCAATCTGTGGCAGAGGAGAAATGTTCACAATATTTCTGATGGCCCTGGAATGTCTGATTCTGGAAAAATCCACCAGGAGAAAATCTAATTGTTCTTCTAACGTGAAATGCGAGTATAATCAGGTTTATAAATTAACACATTGCCAAGACCATAGAATGATATTGGCTTTGTGGGCTTCTTTTTTTAAATTTTTTATTTGTTCTTTTGAAGATTACAGATAAGAAGGACCAATCTGTATTTTATATTTTCTGATTTCACCGTGTTAATGTGATGCTTGTTGATCACATCAACAGGGAATTCCTGGCTGTAGACCCCAGGTGTTTGTAGGGAGTTTTAGATCATTTTAATGGGATTTTGAGGATTCGCTTTTAACATAGGAGGAGGAAATAACAGAGTTCAAATGCTCCTCAGATGCTGCCACAGATCCATGTCATGGCCATCCTGCCATTCCCTGTCCTTCAGTGAAATTTGGGGGTACATGGGATGCAACCCTAGAGCACCATTTTCCCCTTGTGGGAACAGGTGAATTTGGGAATGATGTGTTCTGGAAATGGTTTTCCATGGGTGGAATGGTTCATCCCCCTGTCCTCCAGRGGAGTGGACAAGATGCAATCCAGGGCCATCATTTGGCTTTTGTGAGAGCAGATAAATCTGGGAATGACGTGCTCTGGAAATGAAATGTTTTTCCATGGATAGACTTGTTCATCCATCCCCCTGTCCTTCAGGGAAAATCTGGTGCACAGGATGCAATCCAGGGGCATCATTTAACTCTTGTTAAATGGAATGATGTGTTCCAGGAATGAAGAGGTTTTCCATGGATGGAGTGCTTCATCCCTGTGTCCTTCTGGGGAGTGCCTAAGATGCAATCCAGGAGCATCATTTAACTCTCGTGGGAATAAGTAAATCTGGGAGTGWTGTGTTCCAGGAATGAAGAGGTTTTCCATGGATGGAATGCTTCATCCCCCTCTCCTCCAGGGGAGTGCACAAGAYGCAATCCAGAGCCATCACTGAGCCCTTGTTGGAGCAGCTAAACCTGGGAATGAGGTGCCTTTCCATGGATGGAATGGATCCATCSAGAAGCTCTGCTCCAGATGGGGAATGTCAAGCACCTCCCAAGGTAATTAATCTCCCCCAAACTCCCRTCTGATTTAATGAGTCGTAGTTCACAGCGCGGTGTCAGCAAGAACCAAAACGTTGGCTAAGGTCTGTGGGGAGCCTTAAACCAGGGAAGAGCTCTGCTGGAAGTCAATCCAAAGGCTGCTCTGAATTTTGGATTARCATTCCCAGTCCCTCCTCATTGCTCTAAATAACAACTTCACCCCTCAACTCTGAGAGTAATTGCATGCTCGTGGTCCCTGTGCCAGGGAGGGGAGGGAGCTGGACCCTTCTGCCAGTGGCATTCCCAGTTTCCAKCTATCAGAAATACAGGATCTTTCCTCTCATTCCCAGGAAATTGCACTTCATTCTTTCAGCATTCTTTGATTTTGTTGCCACGACTTCAGGGAAGTGTAAATTCTTAAATTTGGTGGATTTGATGCTTTGAAATCAAGAAACTGATAATTAGACTCCAGCCTGGATGTTTACAACCCCTGGCTCCATGTTTTCAGTCAATTATTTCCCTCTGAATTCCATGAAGGTCTTGGTGCAATACCAGGAACAGGTTTCCAAATAATGCAACTTCTGGCTGAATGAGACTTTGATTTTAGCCTTTCTTAGAACCAGGGCTACAAAAATATTTGGGTTTTTTCCTTGTAGCCTTTAATTTATACAAGAACCCTTAATAACCAGTGCTTAGCCACCAGGAGGCTGCATTTATTTAAATCAATATCTAATTAGGTTCCTTTCACTCCAGAAATGTAAGGAATTTAAGCAATTAAGTTTGGGCAATGATATCCTCCTGCTTGCTTTTGTTTCTGCTTGACTAAATTTTGCCTGTAATTGATAATTTCTAGACCACCAAATMACATTGATTTCTTTAGTTTGTTGGTCTCCCTGTATATTTTTAAGGATTTTGGGGTGCAAGAATCTTTCCTCATAACTTTCTTTTTTTTTTTCTCCAGTCAGTGGAAAATGAAATTAAAGGATAAGAAGAGTGATTTTTATGGATTCACAACACAATGCAAAGGTGAGATTTCCTCTTCTACCTTGAAATTGCTTTGATTAAAAGATAAAAAATTCTTTCTATGCATAGAAATATTTGTAAAATATAGAGATTATGATTCAYAGGCAAAGCAGAATATTTGAGGAACTTTTTAGGTTGGTGGGGACAGAGAAATATCTTTGAGGAACTTTTTGTGTTGGTGAGAGGGAAATCCATCCTATGATACTTTATGTATTTGATACAATTAATTTTTAAACCATTTCATAAGTTAAAATCATCTTTCTTTTTTCTACAAGCAGGACCTGAAAAGTAAAAATGAGAAAAATCAGTTTTCCCCCTTCCAGTAGAAATATTAAATATATGAAAAATCAGAGCTGGGACAAAATATTYCTCCTGTGCTCTTTGTAAAGAACCTGAAAGGTCTCACAAAAAAGATCCATTAGGAAGGATGATTCCCTGCATGGGGATTTGTGGGAATCACAACTTTCCAGGAAAAAATGGAAGTGCTGAGGATTTTTTTTAAATCCATGAAAAAATGAGCAACCATTTTGGGCGGCCCAGAACAGCTGATACCCTCCTGCCAACCTCATTTCTTTATAAGTGGTTTATTTATATATGGAGATGTCTGCAAATCCTCAACACCAAAAACACCCTGTAAGCAACGGAATCGACAGGAAATCAAAGAATTCCTGGAGCTGCCAAAGAAACTCTGCAGAACCAGAGATCCCCACTGSAGGAGGCCCCTGGCTTGGAGGTTTGGGATTGTTTTAAGAATTTTCAGGTTTTGGTATTAAAAACCGAGGTTAATGGTTGGACTTGATGACCTCAGAAGGTTTTTCCAACCTGATTGATTCTGTGATTCCCTGATTTTGGGGTGGCACGTAAGGAATATTCAGCACAAAAATGTCTGAGCAGATTTATTTTCTGCCAGATTTCAGGGCCTTTTCCTGAGCAAACTCATCATGAAGACGATGCATTGTGGATGGATATCRCTGGATTTAATTTGCACCTTTGACAGGAAAAGTGGCTGCCTGTTGTATTCCAGGACAGAGAATGGTTCAGAGCAAACACCCCAGAAGGAATTTTACATTATTACAGCACTGTCAACCTGAAATTGGACTTTCTAGGACTTGGAAATCCCATTCACACAGAGATATCAATTGTAACAAATAATCTCTTGGCTCACTTTATTCCTATTCACCTTATTCAGCCTTATTGAATTAGGGAAATATAAAAATAACCCACTTGCTGAATTTTTCTGGATATGTATTTGTCATTCATGTCAGKACAAAAATAGCACGATTTTTCTGGTGTGACTTTTATTTTTCTCCCCCAAAAACTTGAGAACAGATTTTTTGAGCTGCCTGGAAAAAAAGGTTGCCTCAGAGATGACATTTCAAAGATCCAACCCAATAAATCAAGATATTGTGGCCGTTTCCCTCTATTTCTAAGCTCGTTGTTGGAAACAACAGCCTGATAATTGTGGCTGCTCATGCCATTAATGAAGCAAAGCCATCTGAAGCTGGGATTTTGCAATCTTTTCTGCATATGAATAGTCTGAAGTTCAATGTGATCTGATGATCAAGACCCACTCGAAGCATTTGATTGTGCAAGTTGGTTTTTTTTGTGCCGYGGTTTTCGGCTCCCTTTGACTCCCAAGTGGCTGGAACGTTGTGAATCACAAGTGGGGGAGCAGCTAAATGGGGAAAGAGAAGCAAATAGATAAAACAGAAAAGAGTGTTGGATTCTCTCTCCCCTGTCCCAGCTCTGGGCACACAATGGCAMCTCCTGACTTGAGGAACGGGAGGGGAAAGCGTTGGGGTTTCCAACAATCCGCTTTTAATATTTTAAATGTGAGTTTGTAGGGGAACTCAGGTTTGCCAAATGCTKCTGTTGTGGGTTTTGGATGCTCCACGCTCAGGGATTTTGGGGTGTTTGGAGCAGGGTTTGACCCCAGCACCTGCATCCACAGATATGCCCTCTGCTTGCATCCCGAATTTTGTGGCTCATCCAAATCCAGCAATGTCAATCCACGCTGGGCAAGGTGAGGTGAGGGGACCTTGAAGAGCGTGAGGAGCACACACAGGTCCTTGCTTGGTGCTGATWATAAAATAAAAAGAGAAAAATCTCCTCCTGATCAATGCCACACCCCACATATTTTATATTTTTTTGCTCTTTTCTGTCTAGACAGGGAGGTCTGGAAGTGTGGTTTAATGGCAGCCCACAGCAGAAACTGATCATAGGAAARTATTTTTAATAAGGGCATGCAAGAATGAGCCAAATCAAATGTAAACAACTTTTTGTTTTAGYCTAATCTGCCTCAAGAGAAGTGGCAGATTCACCTCCAGCACTAATGAGTGGATCCATTCCAACCTCACTTGATTTTCTAACAACTTCCTACAGGAAAAATACACAGAATATCCCACATACAAATATATGGAAGTGGAACTCGATGATCCCATGTGTCCATTCCAGCTTSAGGTATTCTGTGGTTTATGAAACAAAGGCTGCAGGTAAAAAATGAATTTTACAAACAATCCTGCCACTAAATTAAAGCAACACTGCAGCTGTTTTCTGCCTTTTTTGGGACTAGAACAAGGTTGGTCCAGCTGGATCTGTTATCAGCTTATCAGTTCTTGGTGGCTTTTAATGATTCCTGGTTTTCAGATGTATTTATCTACGCCACACACTCCTACCATGCCACATTGAGAAATTGCTGGTGGGGACATGGAGTTGAGTCTCAGGTTGTTCTTTTTTTAATATGGAAAGTGTTTAATAATCCCATTTGGAAAAAAAAAAATCATTATTTCCTAGTCAGTCTCTTTCTTAAATATGTATTTCCCCAAAACACTTCTGAAGTGTTCCTTTCATCAGCATTTTGAGGTGAAAATAAATATTAAGGGTTTGGAGCTGGCCAACAAGCTGGAAAATCAATTTCTGAACCAGCTTTCTGTACAAGATGCTCAAAGTAAGAGAGAAAGCAGGATGGAGACTTCATTCCTACCTGGAGGATAAAGCCCAGCTGTTCCAGAACCATGAGAAATATAATTATTAAAAACCACTAATGAGGCATCTCAGAGGGCACAACAAACTCACCTGTATCTTATCTCTGTGCATAGCAAAGAGAATTTTTCTGGAAAGAATTGTTAAAAGCAATGTTAAGACGGGGAAAAAGGAAATATTTGCTGCACAAATTCTCTGCTTTCAGCTTTATTTTCATTTACAGCCGTGTGAGCTGAGTATAAACCGCAGCTATTTTGACTTTGTAGTATTTCATGTCTYGTTTGAACGGTTTTAAAAATTGATTGAAGGCAGCCAAGAATTGGACCTTTTCCCTCTTCCCTTGTTCCGTGGTGCTTGGTTTTATGTGGCACCTTTTCCACTAAAAAGGCACAGAGGAGACTAAACAGCAAAATAAAAGCCTGCCATGCTCTACTAAATCTTATTACCCAAACCAGAATCATTTGAATGTTTTAAAAGTTTTATCTGTTGGGTCCCTGTGGGAGGGGAATGYTGGGTTGGTGGTGGATTTATTTTCCCTAAATTTCTGCATTTCAATCAGGTTTGCTCTAATAGCTGTCAGCTGACCTGATTAAAGCCTACCTCTCCTCGAGTTGATTTAAATCAATTTGGCTGCCACACAGCAAGCTGAAATCCATGCTGGCCATCTGCTACGTGAAATTAATTTATTTTGGAGAACTTTAATTCAATTACCAGGCCCATATTCCGTGGCAGGTGTAGGAGACAAATCCATATTTCAGGTTCCTATGTGGGATCTGGTGTAGGCAACTGAGGAGTGAGAGGAGGGCTTGGGTAATATAAAGGGAGTAAGACAGGATTTCCCTGAAAGCTTTAATTACAGTTTCAAAGCAGAAGATTTAARCTGGCTTTGGAATCAGGAATATTTTAAAGACTCATATTGTGACCTCGCAAATTGCTGCTGGTGTTGCACACAATGCTAGAAATTATATAAATACTGTGACTCGGTTAACATTTCAAATCTCTGACTCACAAATTACCATGAAAATGGGGAATATTTCAGGATCAAACGAGGCCTTTACCCAATTCTTGGCTTGGGGTTGTAGATCTGGAAGGCCCAAGTGGCAGAGCCAGATCAYGTGTGGCTTTTGTGTGGTGTTGGGAGCCCTCTTGTCACATCTGTCAGCTGTTGGAGGAGCTGCACTCCATGGATCTGCTGGCATCCAGGGTGTGAATGCCTCCATCCAACAGGAAAACGTGGAATTGGGGTTTAAAAGTTCAAACCATCTCCTGGAAAACATGGAATTGAGTTTGTTTAAAAGTTCAAACCAGCCCCTGGAAAAGATAGACTTGGGGTTTAAAAGTTCAAACCAATTCCTGGAAAACATGGAATTGGGGTTTAAAAGTTCAGACCAGCTCCTGGAAAACATGGAATTGGGGATTGAAAGTTCAGACCAGCTCCTGGAAAACATGGAATTGGGGATTGAAAGTTCAGACCAGCTCCTGGAAAACATGGAATTGGGGATTAAAAGTTTTAGACCCAGTGCATGGGCTGCTCTTGGTCTCACCATAATGGTTGTGGCTCCTCCTTATTTATCAATAACATGAGGGAAAAAAGTAGCCTTGGTCTTCTTAATTGCAGGGGTGGTTCAGGATGGAGATCAGCAGGAATTTCTCCATGGAAAGGGTGCTCAGGCCTTGGAAGGAGCTGCCCAGGGAGGTTTGGAGTTCCCATCCCTGGAGGTGTCCCAGGAATTCCTGGRTGTGTCTGACARTGCTCTGGGCTGGGGACAAGGTGGGGATTGGRCTCCATGATCTTAGAGGGCTTTTCCAACCTCAATTATCCTGGGATTCTTTTCACGTGTCTTAAAGGAAAACTTTTGTTTTTTCCTTAAAACTTTAATTTCCTTCAAACTTTAGTTTTTCCTTCAGACAGCTCAATGCTGAGTTGGTTTAGAAGAGAAGAAAATATTTTGCCAAAATGCTGCAAATCTGTTTATTGATAATCATCTTATGAGAAATTGATAGATTTTTACTCTTAATCCTAATTTGTGAGGAAAAATATCCCTACACTACAATATCACTACAATCTCACTACAATATCACTACAACATCACTACAATATCACTACAATATCCCAAATATCACTACAACAAACCCATTTCTTGCCCAGCTCTACTCAACCTGCAGATTTATGTCGCTACAAATTCAGTTACCTTCTCCTGAAAGGTCAGATAAAAATGGTCTTTTATTACTGGCCTGACATTTTATTAAAATCCTTTTTTATTGTGTATAGGAAGAGAAGTGGTGGTGTGGGAATGCACAAGAGTGGACAGGGGAGTTCTGCCAAGTTCCAGGCACTGGATCTGCATTTCTGAGATTCATCACCATAGTAAATATATTTTTCTCAGCTCGGTTTCTGACAATAAAATTGTTCTTAAGTTTGCATACACTTTTTGGTTTTGATTTTGGTTTTTTGTTTGGGTTTCTTTTATTTTTTTTTGTTGTGTTTTGTTTTTTAATTTTTTTTTTGTTTGGGTTTGGGTTTTTTGTTTTTTGGTTGGTTGGTTTCATTTTTGTTTGTTTTGGGGATTTTTTGGTTGGTTGGTTGGTTTTTAATTTGTTTTTTTGGTTTTTTTTTGTTTTATTTTATTTTTTACTCCTCCTGTTAATCTGGATTTTCCTAGATTTTCAGGAATATCCATCAGTCATGCTGCCACATCCTCCTCCTGCCACAAGCATGACCTGGGGAGTCCTTGAGGGGCACCCAGCTCTGGAAAGCAGCAGGGGCTGGGAATTCCTGCTCTGAAGAGCAGCAGAAATGAGGAATTACCACTCTGAAGAGCAGCAGAAATGGGGAATTACCACTCTGAAAAGCAGCAGAAATGGGGAATTCCTGCTCTGAGGAGCAGCAGAGTGAGGAATTACTGCTCTGAGTAGCAGCAGGAGTAGGAGTTACTACAACCACCCCAAGCATGAGCAGCTTGCACTGTGGTGGCCTCAGTTTTCAGCCTCCATTGCTTCATTAAGGCAATTCCRTCAGAATTAAAGGAAGAGTTAGGGCCTGCTTTAAGGGCCTATAATCAAAATTAATGAGTTTCATCTCTCAGAACCATTAGATTGTTAATCAGGACATGGGGAGTTCAATAAAGGGGCTTGACGAAGATTTATGGTGGTACCAAAATGGAAAAGGAGACAAATTTAAAAAGTGAATAAATATTGGTGGGTTTCCATGTTTTCCACCCCTTTAGGGGAAAAAAACCCCATAAATCCATCAGTGCCCTGCAGGCAGAGTGGGACTTGTTTCACCTGGTTTCATGTTTGTGATGAACTCATTCACATTCTGGTGGACAGAGGTTGTGAAATGCATTTGRGTTTTCAGCCCTCATTTAGATTTACTCAAATTTTAAAKAGTTCCATAGATTATTTTCCACTTTTCATGCCGTGTTTTCCTCCTACACTTGTGTGCTCAGTTGAAGTTCAYGAGGCTGTTGTGAGGACACAAATGTAGAAATTTTAAAAATCATTAATTATACATTTTAAGCAGAAAAATACCCCATCATCTGAATAAATAACCACCCCCTGCCATGGGCAGGGACARCTCCCACTRTCCCAGGTTGCTCCAAGCCCTGTCCAGCCTGGYCTTGGGCACTTCCAGGGATCCAGGGGCAGCCACAGCTGCTCTGGAAAATCCATTCCCTGCTGCCAAATTCCAGCATCTTCAAACTTTCCTTGGGCCAGTCCATCCTTATTTCCCAGYGTTCACTTTACATGCAACACAAAGACTGTGGAAGTTCTAATAAAGGGGAAATTTTCTAAGGGCTAAAAGCAATTTTGCCATTGCAAAGTATTCACCAGCTCCCATTAAATATTTTCTCTTTTTAATTGCAAATGACAGCTCGGAATGGCTCTGTTTTTACTGCACTTTGGAGCATATTAGTTTTTTCCCTTCAGGGGAAGAAATGAATTTTTCCCCTCCAATCAAATGTAATCTAGAGCATTTAAATAATTCTTTTCCCAAACACATTTTTCAGTCCTGCCTATGAATGAAAACAGAGATTTATTCTTTTTGCTCAATTTTTGAAGGGTTTTTTTTCCTTYTTCAATTTTGAGCTTAGATTTTTGCAGTGGGAATGAAGGGATTTTTCAATGGAATTACAAAATTTCAGTTTTCCCAGCACATTTCTGACTAATGTCTATCCATTAATCTAGAAGGAATACAGAACCAACTGAGGGAATGCAGAGCTGCATTCAACTTATTGCTGGGTGATACAATCACAGGTCTCCAGGTCCTATTGTGTTTGCAGGACTGAATATCTGCTTTTATTTCAGTTTAGTGTTTCAGAGGATGAAAGGTCACAATTTCTTGTCAGCAGCAAGCTGTAATTATATGTATTTCTATTTAAACTTTCCAGATCCCACTCATTAACATTTCCCTGGCACAGGCACAGTTTATATTTTGATGTAGTCCTTTTGTGGAAAGGTTGTAAGGGCTCTGGTAATCTTTGACTTGCTGGTGTTTCCTYTTCTGAAAATGCTGGGGCTGCATCAAAACAGARACACAGAAGGGAAGAGAACAAAGCCTGAACTCTGGGGTTTAGTTTATTCAGCTAAACAATCTCATTCCATCATAGTAACACTGATTTAACTCAATAAAATCAACAAAAGCCATTAACAGCTCAAGCCTTGATGCTGTAACTGCTCCTTGATGCTCAGAAATCTTCTGCTGAAGGCACCTCTGGAAAACATCTGGCCAAAATTTCTGCTCAAGGCAGGACTGAAACAAAGTCAGATTTAACTTCAGAGTTGGGCCAGGCTGCTCAGAGCCTTGGTCACACGARTTTGGGACATTTTCCAAGCAAATGAAGACACCCAACACATCTCTCTTCCATCCCGAGCTCTGCAGGGCCGTCACTTTTCTCTCTGCTTCCCAAGGATGGGGAGGTGCACCTGGAAATACTGTCCTGGGCTGAATTCTCCACCTTTCCCTTCTTCCCCATTGAAAATAAAATTGTCACACACCATTTTAAGTAGCAATAAAAATAACTCTCTTGTCRTCACAGTGACTATTCTAATTAAGGCCTAATTAGAAGAAAATCAAGGGGGATACTTTGAAAGACTTTTTCTCAGTGAGAGGAATTTTATTTGCTTGATTTTTCCTTTGTCCCCAACTCCTCCCTGTGGTGTTTGAAGCTGCAAAGAAAATAAAAATATTTTAGGGAATTAAAAAAAGATATTTAAGTGCATTTTGGTATTTATTTCTGACCACTGAAAGGCTATTTTATCAAGGGGGATTTCTTCAGTGGGATCCATTAGTGGAACTGGGTRTAATTAATGGTTCACCAAATATCCCACAGCCTGCTCTGTCCCATGGTTTTCTTGTTCAGCTTTCCTTATGTTTGAAAAGCAAGGAATCCCCTGGCTTTAAAAATATCTGGTAAAATTCCCTTCTCTAGATCCCAGCCTTGCAGRCTGCAAAGAGAAGAACTGTCCTGCTCCATTTCTGCTCCTGGKGGACTCATCCCAAACTCAGCATTTTGGGGCWATTTGCTKTTACAATTCCATCWCGGAATCATGGAATGGTTKGGGTTGGGAAARAACTTAAAAAGTTCATCCAGTTCCAGCCCCCTACGAGGGCAAGGACACTTCCACCAGAGCAGGTTGCTCCACCTTGGTGATTTCAAAGCTTTTCTCCTTTCCAACATCCAGAATATTCCCCGAGCACGATTACGCTCCCCTCATCCAAATAAAGGCGTTCATTAGAGCATCCAGATTTCAGATCTCCACTGAGAAAGGAAAAAATGCTGTTCCAAATCCTGCTGAGCTCTCCTTGGGTGCTGCTGTCCCCAAAAATCCACCTGGCTGCAGATGGCTGCTGCTCCCAATTGCTGCAGGTTTTACCACGAGCTAATTGCCTGCTCAGAGCCCGTTGTGTAAAGCAGGAGAAGTAATGGCCCATGAGACATTAGAGGTGATTAGGAAAAATAAAGTTCTGTGGAAGACTGAGATGTTGGCTGCCTGGAAGTTATTTCYTCACTTAAAATTCCAGCAGCTCAGGTGGGCAGGAGGATACAGCAAGGAAATTAAAAGTGGAGTGGTTAAGCTGCTACTCAGCCTGAGTTAGCAAATTAAGAACAAGACAAATAAACAAAAAAAAACTCCTCCAGATTATATTTGAACAAATAAACAGAAAAAAAAAAAAAAAAGCAGGTGAAGACCTGATAGAAAATGAAAAAGATGCAGAGTGAATTTTTCACTACTTCCAATAGAGATAATTACTGAAAAGCTGGAGTAGGGAATGTGTTTTTGGTGGTGGTATTGACCTGGGATTTTTCACACAGGATCTCAGCAGCCTGGAAATATCCTGGCAGTCAAGAAGTCAAATAAAAAAATGGTTCTTGAAGAGGGAAAAAAAAATGGTGATCACATCAAAATTGACTTTCATTCTGGTCAGAGAATGGCTACATGATGGCACATTAATGTTTCATAGAGAAATTTGCTTAAAAGCACATGAACATATGAAGGGTAAGTGGAGCATCTGAAGAGGCTGCAAAAATATTGGTGTAAAAAAATCTCTCTGAGTAAATTATTAAAAGTATATAGAAATTATGAAACAATGCAGTGTTTTACTGACCATGCTGAGCCTCAAACCTGTTCAGGTCTAGGCTGGAATTTGGGTCCAATGAGGATTTAAAAGGATCCCACATCTAGGAGGGATCAGGCACCCACACWGCTCTGGGAAACTCCTCCYCAGGGATTTATTAAACACAGATGATCTGTTCTTTCTTTTGAGAGTTCTTGATCTATCCTACAAGAAAATCTAATAGTACATTTTCATTTTAAATGACAGATAGTCATGATCCTGTCAGAGCTTTCCATTGGGAAACCTAATTTTTAGTTGTGAAATAGCGAAATAATGCTAGAGACAAGTCTTAGAGGAACGAATTTGCACGTCAACATCCTCATATCTGCCAGCCTCTAACTTTAGGAGAACTTTGGGTCAGGCTTTGGATTGAAAAGTGGAGTTTTTTGAGCAAAAGTATTGTGTGATATAAACCAGAAATCTTCCAGCCTAGTCTTTTAAATTCTGGAGGGTTCATGTTTAAAGAAATGCTTTGCTGTCAGCAGACAAATACTGAAATAATTGTTCTCTAGGGGATGACAAACACCCGTTAAAATGCAGACACACATCCAGTTCTTCATTTTTAGAGCACACTAAAAGTTTGATACACTGGGGACTGGCAGATTGATCAGGGAATCTGGAGGTTGGACAACAAACAATTTCTCATTTCTGTCTACAGCAGCTGAACCCAAGCTTTGAGGTGAGAATGATTCAGTGGCACAAAAGGTTCTGATTCACCCCGATTTTACAAAATCTCCTGATGTTGAAAAGGTTCTGATGGAGGAACAGGGGGGTGTTGGTGCATGAGGGGCTCCTGGTGATGCCTTGTGCCCTGGAGCAGAGGCTGGGCAGAGTCACAGAATAAAGCAGGGATTGATCCAAAGGATCTCCTCCATGGCTCCACCTTGGGCAGCACAAGAGCCCAGCCAGGGCTGCACCCAAGATGAACCAAAATGGCCCCAAAATGCACGAGCGCTCCCCCGGGTCTCTCCCTGGGATCAGTTCTGCTCCATTTGCACCTTGCACTTCATTGTCCCATTCCAGCTTTACCCTGCAGTCCACCCTGCTTGTTTTTCTCTCTGCAGCCCACGGTGTTTGTGCTCTTGGGCTGAGATTTGGATCATTTTGCCTTGGTGCCCAGCTGGAGCAGGAATTGTTTTGTCTCCCTGCTCTGTGCACAGAGCTCACCATCCCCTGATGTGAACCCAGACCCACACACTAAAGCAGCACAGAATGTGAAAAATATAAAAAGCTAAGCCTGAGGCCTCACTGTAGCACTGGTGAGGTTCCCAAAAATGCAGTGGGCATGGTGCCAATCTCCAGGAGAAGATGTGAGGTCAATCATGGGATAACCCAGTCCTGGTGTGGCTGTGAGGGCCAGAGGGAGGGGTCCAGCCCCAGCTGGGCTGAGGGTGGGTTTAGGCTTAGGCTTAGATTTAAAAGGGAGGAGGAGCAGCTTGGGTTTTGCTTCCTCAGAATCATTTAGGCTGGAAAAGACCTCTAAAATACTCCAGTCCAACAATTCTGGTACTGCTGAGCCCTCCACTCAACCATGTCCCCAAGTGCCACAACTCCTGGAGAGGTAGGAAACAAGGTGTTCTTGATTGTTGCATTCATGATGGTTAAAATAATGCTTTTTATGGCTTTTTTTCCCTTTTTTGTATTTGTGTTAATGAGCATTTGTCCCCTTTTGTGTCACAGAGATTCTGGGTAGAAGTCTCAGCTTTGGCAATGTCCTTTTAAGGTGTTAAAAACGAGCAGAATTTGTGTTTTAACTGTGTTTTGTCCCAAATCTGTTCAGAAGAGCTGTTTATTAGGTACTCTGGCTAATGAAGTGTCCTTTGATAATTAATTTGTCAGATTCAATTTATTGTTTCATAGAAAAAAAAAAGTTGAATGTCTGGCTTTGGTGTAAAATTCAGGGTGAGTAGGTTCAGACACAGCTGCTAAAAATAATAAAAAATAAGTGTTGGGTGTTCAGCCAGAACCTGCAGGATTAATGAATTTTGGGACTGGTGGATTAATGGATTTTGGGACTGGATTGGGTGATGCTGGAGGTGGTTGGGTTGTAAATATTTGTGACATGTGAGCACGAGACTCAGTTCTCTTTGGATGACCCTCTTTGGGGTAATTCCACCCCAGAGCTTGACCTCCCTGCCTGCACAATAATTAGTGGGGATTTTTGTACAGAGAAATGATGGGATTTGCATTCCTTGGTCTCAAATCTGTTGGAAAATAAGGGAAATAACTTTTAGTAGAAATGAGCATTTATGGGAGAGGTTTGCTCAGCACTGGGRTGGTTCAAGGACTTGGTTTTCTGTGTCCAGGCACCACTAAAAGGGGCAGAAAAAATATATCAGGCAGCAAAGCAGAAGCTGAGGGTTTCTGGAGCAATCTTGGTGCTCTAATGCTGATAAGCAGGGAATTCTGATATTTTTAAGGAAAATAATTCCAAAACACAGCCACTGCCATGGAGTTGTGACAGCTTGAAGTCGACTAAAACTTGTTCCCTGTGCTCCCAGTTTTCAGGAATGTTAATTAGGAGGTAACTGGTGTGGAAGGTTGGATTTTTCTGGGATTTTTGGTGGCTCTCTCTGGAGATGAGGGTATTAATAAGCCTCTGCCTGGGTGTTGGTTACTATGACACCATTAATAAGGACAGGCTGTTTCTATGGCAGACATGCAGAATGTTTTAGGTGTAAAGATKGCTCCAAGACAAAAAAAAATCCCYTATTTTCTCTTGATAACAGCACCAATGAAAGCTGTCATTAGAAGGTTATTCAAGCTTTATGGCTTTAATAAACTATTTTCTGTTTGCTTTTTGGGGCTGGAGGTGTTTGGGTCCATGTGGTTTAAGGAATATTGCCTGGAAATTCAGTTTGGTTTAGAGTTCCTCCTCAGACTCATSCAGGATGTTATTCCAAGCCATATGMAAGTGCTAATCCTTGTTWATAAACAAGAATAAAACAGAGTTTAGGCTGAAGACTAACCTGGGCTGCTGGCAGGGTTTGTTTGGGATGGGTTGCAATGCCATTTGCTCCCATTGCAGTTTTCTGCAAAGAAATGGAAATTGCTGGCTGCTCTGCATGATTCCAGGGAACTGTCAACCCTAAGGGAATTAAAATGCATTTGTGCATGTGTCCACATAATCCTTAAATCCTCTGGGAGCCCTGTTTTCCTGCTGGCTCCATCTCCCATCCCTCCTCAGCAGTGCCACCACAGGCTGTGGCACCTTGTGAGCARAGGACAAAACCTGTGCTGGCCCCTCTTTTGTCATTAAATTCCCAGAGAATCACTGCCACGGTGCAGTTTTGGTTTGTYRCTTATTTTYCTGCATGCATTYCTGCCTTTGCCATCCATTTTTACCMATGGCTTTGCCTGGAGGGGACATCCTTGGGGAGCAGATTTTATTTCTAGGGTCAGGGTGTGAGACAGGGACCAGACCTTGTCCTGGATGCTCGGGTGGTGCCTTTGGGCTGTGTGAGAGGAGGGAGCTGAGCTACGAGCAGGGTTTGGAGTCTCCCAGCTCCCATCCATCACTAGATGGCACGCTGGGAGTGGGAATGTGCCTGGGCTGGGTGAATTCCTCAGGAACAGAGCACTGACAGAGCCCAGAGCCCCGGTGCAAGGGACAAAAGCTGAGCAGACAGTTAGCTCTGTGTGGCACAGCTCCTGGCTGGGTGGGATGTTTGCTGTTAAAATGTGAAGGGAATCTCTGGTTTCTTTTTTTATTATTGTTTTTATATTACTTATATTTAATGTGGGTGTTACAGCCACCTAACAGCCGTGACACAGCTCTCGAACATCAGCGAAATTCAATTTTTTTTTTTGTTCACTGTCACAAATGCTTTCCTAGTGGCGCCTTATATTATTTATATTATATAAATCTAAGCATTCCACTTAGAATCAGACACAAAATGAGCTCTTGGAGAGTTTGGAGTGGCAGCAGCCAAGCTCCTGCTCTCCCTGTCCCCKGTGGCAACAGAGACCTGCTCTGCCTTATGCCAAGGGGGAATTCCTGCCTGCACAATCCCACCCCAAATTTAGGATCTGCTGGTTTTGCTGTCCCTTCTGGGGGTGCTGCTCGTTGATCCCCCTCTCCTGCATGCCCAGRTTTTGCTGCTCCCATGGGATGCTGCTGTGGCTGCTGCCTCTGCARTCAGTGCTGTCCTCAGCTGGTGTTGGCTACCACTGGGAAGAAAAGAAAAAAAAATGAGGAAAAAATAAACCTAATCCAAACAAATTAAATCCTGTGGCCAACCCACACTCATTCACAGAAAGAGCAGTCACGGAGTTGTGGATCTGGGGTTGGAAGAGATCTTAAAAATCATCCAATTCCCACCCTTGCCATGGCAGGAACACCTTCCACTGTCCCAGGCTGCTCCAAGCCCTGTCCAGCCTGGCCTGGGACAATTCCAGGGATCCAGGGGCAGCCAGAGCTGCTCTGGGAATTCCACCCTGTGCCAGGGCCTGCCCACCCTCATGCCATGGAATTTTTTCCCAGTTTGGAGCCATTCCCTTCTGCCCTATCCAATATCCTGTTCAATCCTCTCTTTAATTCTAAACATGATACAGTTATACTGGGGTTTTCTGCAGGGATAGCACAGAGTGATGGGGATATCAGCAAACTGGGATTTAAACCTCACTGTTTAAATCTCATCTCTTGAGGAGTGATCACCAACTCCCTCCATGTTTTCCACGGTGTTCTCCCCACCTGTGTTTGATGAATTACTGCACCCTCACTGACACCATTTTTGTGTTTTGGGTTCAAACCCCTCTGAGAGCAAGCGATGGCTGCACTGACTGCCCCTGGCATTTTTTGGATGCTGCGGTGGGAAAATGAGGAAATCTTGGCTAATTGCCTTCAGGAGCAGCAAATTGGGTGATGAAAGGAGCACTGATCCGTGTGCCAGTGGCTGTTGTTTCTCAGAGTGAGGATATTTGTGATATCTTCAGCTGAAAGGTGGTGAAGGAGTTGCTGTAAGAATGTGACAACTCCCAGTCTGGCCAAATGCCTGCAATCCCCCCGAGGTGATTCAGACAAATCTTTGATAGAGACCCAATTTCATTGATATTTTCTATTGTCCTGCTGCTGGATATGCTTCAGGCAACTCAGTGGCAATCCTAAACTCCAGGAAGATCAAGGGACAGGAGGCAACTTTGGAGTTTGGGCTGTTTCTGTGCACACTTGTCACGAGAACAGCGGGATGCCCTCGACTGCAGATGCCACTAAGAGCTCCAAAAAGGCATCAAATCTTGTCTCTCTTGTAGGCAGCTGCATCAACAAATCCTTTGAAAAATATATCCCCAGTATCCGTGGGACTTCTGACAGGCTTTGGGAGTTTGATCACCAAATCTTGGAAGAAAACCCGAGCTCTGGAGTTAACAAAGGAGCAAGCAAAACCCCAGATTACYCTGAATGCTATAAAATCCAGATTTTCGGTATAAGGAGAGAAAATCAAACCTATTTGTATAAATGTGATGCTCCTCTGAAGYGTTGCTTCCTTTYAGAGAGTTAGTTGTTCAAAATTCCCAAGAAAATAAGGGAATACAGCTTTTGCAGGAGGGCAGAGGGACAAGAAAAAGCCATTTCACCCCTTTAGGAGGGTGCAGGATGAATGCCTTCAAATTCCAATGTATTTTAGAGAAGCAAAGAGTTTCTGCAGGAAAAAGCTGAAATCCAATTCTCCTTTCTGTCCCTGTCAGACTTCTATTAATACTAACAAGGTTTCATGGGTGTTTTTAAAGGAGATAATATTAAAACAATGTTCTAACATGCTGACTGGGTTTTATTGTGGGAGGTTTGAAATGACATCGCACCATTAGATAAAATAAAGGGTGATCATGTTATCATGGAATGATTTGGGTTGGGAGAGGCTTTAGGTTTCGTATCCAGCCTGTGCCAGGGCTTCACCTCCCTCACAGGGAAGTTTTCTCTTAATATCTAACCTAAATTCAGGTTCTTTCCATTGGAAGCCATTCCCTCATCCATAACCCCAATCCATTCCATGCACATGGACTGTCCATCTGAGGTCTGTGTAGCCTAGAAAAATTCCTCTTTCCTTTCCAAATCTATCATGTCTTGATCATCACAGAAGCTCTTTTAGAGCAGTTTCTGAGCTGGATTTTGAGTAGGTGTAAAAATAGGGATTGGACTTACTTTAATTTGGGTTTTTTTCTGTCATTGTGCATCTTCATGTTCTCACATTGGAATATTTTCTCTATGCCAGTGATCTCCCCCATTGGACCATCCTTGGACCATGAAGGAAATCCTGCTTTTTAATTAAATGCTTAATTCTAAACAGAGATCAAGATCTATTAATATTCAGTAAGGTTTTTTAATATTAAAAATAATCAAGCATGTGTTGGCAGAGCAACTCCTCCTGCTGCTGCTGCAGGAGTGCTGACCTGCAGAGCCAGGAGAATGTTCCTTAAATGAGAGACTCCATGATGTCCCTGGCAATTCCAAATTCCTGCTCAGCTGGGTGCACTGGGAAGCTCCAGCTGCAATCTATCACTTTATTGCTTTAACCTTCCAGAGCTGATGGTGAAATGTTAACATTTAGTGTGGTTATGGAGTCACTGCTTCCCCTGCTTGTGGAACCTCTCAGGTGAGGTCAGGTGTGTTGGTTTAATCCTGGGTTTATAGCCAGAACAGTGGGAGTCTGGCTGCTTGGGTAAATTGTGATTTTTGTCTGAAATTCAGTTTCTGATGTGCTCAAATTGGCCCTGTACTCTCTTAATTCCAGGTTCATAACCCTTATTGTGAGGATGTGGGGGAGAAGGAAAAACTGAAAAAGGATATTAATTAAGATTTCAATTTGTTGGGAGACACACAGACTTTCCCTCCCAATCTATTCAGTGGGAGCAGTGCCTGTCACCATAAATATGGTGCTGTGCTGGGGTGAGCTGTTATTGGTCATTACACATAAAAACTGSAATAAAATCCTTTCATTTCATGTGTTTCCTATTCCCAACCTTTTCCCCACGAGYTGTGCATCCCAGCAGGAAGGATCCTGTGTGCACCCATCACAATACACAGAATATACCTTGGCTTTTCTCCTGCAGCACTGCTGAAAAATAAGAATTGATGGTTTTTTAAATACTGATCTGTCCTAAATTAGTGAAATGTTGGGGAAAGCCCCGTGTGGATTTCAGTGTGGATACTTTACTCTGACCATAACTTATTTCATGTCTATCCCATGAGAGATTTGCATATCAATACAGCAATGTATTTTGTATTTTGGTTTTGGTGCTGGATGATCTCGGACAGAGCACAAAAGGTGATTCTGGTGGAAATAACACAGAAATACAATTTTTTCTGTGCTGGCCTCTTCTGGATGGATGCATATTCCAAAGTCAGGGAGCTCATCCCTGGAGCACTCACTGCTCCTTGGTGTTAAAGGCTGAGAAATTATCTCCACAAAGGGGGATACCTGCAACTGGAAAATATTTCATTTTGGTATGGATATCCCTAAGTGGAATAGGAGATGGTAGAGCAGGCAGTGCTTTTGTTTCAGATCTGCAATTCAGACAATTGGGTTTTTTTCCTGGAAAAATGATGACTATATTGAAAAATGAAGAATAAAAGGAAGAAATGAGTGATCATTTTAACTTGGGGTTTAACACATAATTTATACCCTCATTTGGAGCTGTATCATCTCCTGTATAATTCCTGTGAGCAGCTCTTTTATTGAGAAGTATTGCTGCTATCAGTGCCACTTTTATCTCAGAATCTTTTTATTCAATGCAAAGCTGGGAAGAGAAATGTATTCTTTCCTTCAGTCACTCATCCCTGTAAACCCCAAAGACAAACAGCTGAAATTCCTGGGGGTGAGGCAGAATCATTTATCACTCCAAATTCTGGAACACAGAGCCTGGGAGATCAGGCTGCTTTCKGAATGCTGAGAGACAACTGACGTTCCACTCCAGGAAAAAAGAAGGAAGGGAAGGGTGGAATTTACCCCAGAGCTTTCACAGTGGGGAGGAAAAAACAAACCTAACAAAAAAACCCCAAACAAACAACAAAAAAACCCAACAAATCCCAACAAAAAAAAAAACAAACCCAAAAACCAACAAACCAAAAACCCAAAAAACCCAAAAACAACAAAACAAAAAAAAACCAAACAAAAACCACAAAAAACAACAACCAAAAACCGAACCCCCAAAAAAACCCATTAAAAAAACCCCAAAAAACCACCAACCAATCAAAAAAAACCCAAAAAAACACAAAAAACCCCCCATAAACAACAACAACAACAAAAAAAAAAACCCAAAAGCCCAGGGTGAAAACATCATGTTGCAGAAGTAGAGGAGAGATGAGATTTATCTGGGATTGCTTCTTTTAAAGACCTAGGTGAGCTGCAATAATTCTCGAGCAGTGGGTTAGGGCCTGTTAAGTTTTATTTAACAACCCTCAGTGCAATGCCCAGCTCCGATCCAGCAGCTCACATGGAGGCACCTCCAGGCAATGGGATTTTTTTTTCACCCCTTTGTTATAGATAAGAGAATTAAGGGAGGGAAAGGTGAAGCTGGGTGGCAGCAAGAGTCAGACAAGGAGCCCTGAGGGTTTTTCAGTGGAGCTTCCCTGATCTCGTGCAATTAGGAGAGGTCACTTTATTGTGTGAGGGATAATTTAATTCACTCTGGAGTAATTGTTTGGAGGGCAGGGTGGTGGAAGCTGATCCTTGCATGGATGTTTTCCAAGTTCTCTGGTGCCTGTGCTGGCTCGGGGGGGAATAAATGGTCAGTGATCAAGTCTTGTGAATTGGGACTGCTGGCAATTAAATTATTTAACTCCRGTTCATCTTTGAAATATGCACATACAACCTCCAGGAAAGAAACAGCTCCTTTTCAGATGGTTTTTAATTGCATATTTTAAAAAATATTTATTATTTTTTATATTTTAATATATTTTATATTTTAAAATGTTTAATATATTCCTATATTTAAAAATTTTAATATATTTTTATATTTTTAAAAATTCAAGTATATTTTATATTTTTAAAAATTTCAATATATTTTATATTTTTAAAAATTTCAATATATTTTATATTTTAAAAATTTCAATATATTTTTATATTTTAAAAAATTCAATATATTTTATATTTTAAAAAAATTCAATATATTTTTATATTTTTAAAAAATTCAATATATTTTAATATTTTAAAAATTCAATTTATTTTATATTTTAAAAATTCAATATATTTTATATTTTAAAAATTCAATTTATTTTATATTTAAAAAAATTCATATATTTTATATTTTTAAAATTTTATTATTATTTTAATATTTTAAAAAATTTTAATATATTTTATATTTTAAAATTTCATTATTTTTAAATAATTTATTTATTTTTTAAAATATTTTTAATATTTTAATTTTTTAAAATATTTTCAGTTCTTAATCTGACAGGGCACTCCTGGCTCTTTTCCTCTCCACTCATCAAAGTTCTCTCAGTCCTTCCTGGCTGCAGAGCCACGAGATCTCCCAAACTCAAGCTGCAATTAACCCAAAACAGTCCTGAAATCCTYTGTTCTGTCYCCTCTTGCAGTTCATTCCCTGCTCYCCCAGCTGATTCYTTAACTTTCAGGCTGTTCTTTTCCCTTGAGGACAGAACCATKTGGTTTTCAGCTGAGGAAGGGCTGGGAGGGCGTTTTGCAGTGCTGGGTTGGGCTCTGAAGGGTTGGGGTGGGTCCTGCTGGTTTCTGGTGGGGTTCTGTTGATTTTTGGTGTGGTCCAGACCTTGTGCCGTGCTCCCTTCTTGTTTGATTTTCCTCTGTGGGATCAATGCAATGCCAAAAAACTGTGAAACAGCTCTGTGTTTTCATATGGTCATCATAAAATCCCAGGATGGCTTGGATGGGATGGAAGGGACTGATTTGGTCTTATTTTTCCAACTATAATTTTATTTGTAATAAAATTACTGATATATCAGGGAAACACTCTATTATCAATAATTTTATGCCTTTACTTTACTTTCATCTTCCCATGTCCCRGTGTTAGACAAAGTATCCTCAAGACCTAGTCCTAAAAATCCAACTTATTTTAGTGACTTAAGGAGGAGAYTTTGTCCTTGAATTGTATTTCAGTAATGTCTGTGACTTCTAAATATCTGAATTATGGTACAAGGTATCTGCCCTTACCTTGCTGTTCAGTTGTTWGGAGCATGTGACAGCTTTGGTTGTGGCAAAATCCCTTCTTGGAGTTCTCTGGACCAATCCATATCCATATCCCAGGAAAGGTGTGGTGCTAGAAATTCCAAATGGGTTCTGATTCCCTTGGCTGACAGGGATCACCAGGAAGCCTCTGGAGAGCACTTGGGGATGTGCAGGCAGTTGTGGAGCCAGTTCCTGTTGATAAATGAAATGCCAGATCTTTAATCATAATCTTTAATCCTATGTCCAGCTTCAGGTTAATTATTCAGAGCTCTTGGAATCAATTTTGGGATGATGCACACACACAGGAAAACACTTCAATCAAATCCAGGGCTATGCATGTGTGCTCAAACAACTTATTAAGTGGTTGTTTGGTTTTTTTTTTTTTTGCAGAAATATTCTGTATTCTTGAAGTCAGGTGCTTAATTGAAGGGGGAGGTTGTTAGGGAGAAACAAAAGGAAAATTTAGGGAATTCCTAAAAGAGTGAATCTCTTTTCCTTGACCAGTGGTGGTGAGACTAAACAACTTGGCCAAAACTTCCAATGAAATAAGTTTAATTTACTTATTTTATGTATTTTTGAAAGCATTCCTTGGTGATGGTGGTAGGTGGTTTGATTTCTGGGTTTATTTTTGGGGATTTGCAATTTTTCTCTTGGTGGTTTTGGGTTTTTTGCGGCGTTTTTCACCACATTTCAATAAATGGTTGGGGTTTTGGGGGATGAATAGCTTTTGAGTCATTTGTAAGAGTCACCTGCCAGTGCACGGAGCATTTTTCCCACAGCCAGTGGTAAATGGGAACTGCTTTCCAGAAATGTGATTTCAAACTCCTGACATTGAGTGATTCCCCCCAGGAATGACCTGGAAAGTGAAAAACTAAAACCCCACTCCAGGTGGATGATGGAGAGCTTGAAATGCACCTTCCACAGCCATGAAAACCCAAAACCACTTGGAAAATAACAATATTTAAGCCTGATTATTTGAAGTGGTGCTTCCCAGAGGAACATGAATTTGTGTGGGTTTGTTCCATATATTTTTAATCCCCTAAACATCCAGAGCACTTCATGGAGTGTTGGGATTCCATCACAGGACTGTGAATGTAGTTGTACATTTAAACAAATTAATTCTATAATTCCCTAACAGAGCAATGATTTATTTTTTTTTAAATAGATTTGAATTTGGTAATTTCTCTACAGATTTTTATTTGCTGTCACCTTTGTGGCAAAATCCTGAGGGAATTCATTAAACTGAGTTAGGAGAGGAATGTCATCCTTTGCAGGATATGTTTTCCTGTACTGCCCCAAGCCCAGGGTTATTTTGACAGAGGAATAATGGAGATAGCCATGATTTAAAGAACAGGAGAAATTCCTGACAGGAATGGGGATCTGTCCTTGTTGGGAGCCAGCCTGGGGTGCTTGATCATGGCTATTGATTCAGCCCATCAAAATTTGTTGTAGGAAGTGTAATTTATGCTGCGACCTTCAGACAGCTCTCAGCTGAAATGGAAAAACATGATCCTTACAGATGGCTCTGCTTATCACTGGCTCCAAGGAAATGCAGGATGGATGGAGGAATTCAAGCAGGCTGGAAGGACTTTCCAGTGCAAAAAACATATGGAAATATCTGTTCTGTAGGCGCTGTTCGCATAAAATTTTGCCATAAAACTCCTTTGATAGAAGAATTGCATCTCCCAGAAAGTAAAAAAACCCTTCCTTCCTCCCTTTTTCAATTCTATTTTATTATTTTCATCACAGATGTGAGGTACTGTTAATTTTGTTTTGGTTTAGGCCAGTTGCAGGTCTGGGGATGGTGGAGGTGCACAGGAACAGGATTTGAAGGGTTAAGGATGTATTTAAAGGTGCAGAGTGATGAGAAATTATTGGGAATGGGATAAACTTCACTGTAAAGGCAGGGAAAGGAGCAGGGACTCCTATTCCCAGTTAGTTTTGGGAAAGCAACGTGGTAGGGAACCTTTCAGCAGGATAATCTAAAGCATTTGTGTAGGATCCCAGAATGGTTTGGGATGGAGGGAGCCCTCAACACCACCCCACCCCACCATGGCAGGGACACCTTCCACAGGAGCTCCAAGCCCTGTCCAGCCTGACCCTTGGGCACTGCCAGGGATTCAGGGGCAGCCACAGCTGCTCTGGGCACCTGTGCCAGGGCATCCCCACCCTCACAGGGAACAGTTCCCCCCCAAAATCCCACCCAAACCTGTCAGTTCAAAGCCATTCCCCCTGTTCTATCCATACCAGGATACTGTGACCAGTTTTGTTCCTYTGCTGCTTAAGAGAGGAAAATCTGCAGGAGATCCAGAGGAGGGATATCGGGATGATTAGAGAGTTTGGGAACTTGACAAATTAATATTTAAGCAGTTGGCTCAAGAAGTTTATTTTTGTAGTAACAGAGGGGGAAATGAAGTTTGTTCCTCAGTAAGGATTTGAATCAGGTACAGCCTGGTTCAGAGAAAAAAATCTGAGTGGTTAGAAGAAGGAGGAGAAAGGAAAAAAGAGAAGGAAAGAGCTATTAACACTGGAATAAATTTTCCAGGGAGGTGCAGGGCTGTTCCTGGCTGGGATATTGATGGCTGGACAGGGAGCTGGGTGAGGTAGGAGCCAGGTGGATGTGATGGACAAAGGGATCTCCACAGCTCCTGCACTCTGGGGTCTCCTGCAGCCCACAGGGCTCTGCTCGGGGGCCTCCCACAGCAAAGTTCTGCAGCACAGGAGGTTTCTGCTCTCCTCCCAGCCCTCCCCACAGCCAAATGTTGTTACAAGCCTCGGGGTAAGAGCGGTTCGGAGCCGCTTGCGATGTGGATTTCCGTACATTAAAATGTTTAAGCAGTTTAAAAATGCAGTTTTCTAAAAACAGACACCCTCAGGCTTCTGCTTGAGGAGCTGGAGACAGGAATGCTGTTTCAAAGCTGCTTCAGATGCTTGATGGCTGTATAAGAAACTGCTCCTGCTGATGCAGGGCTGGTGCCTGCGGTGCATTCGAGCAGCCGAGCGCCTCTGGCCTTTGCGTCTCTTGGATTTGGAGCATTACAAATTTTATTTTGGGGTATTTATGTACAAGGCTGCTGTGTCTGGAAACTCAAGAATTGGTATTATTAAAGATATTTCCCTTCCTCTGTTTTTGGTAGGGATACAGATGCAGTTTGCAGTTTTGTTGGAGTTGAAACCCGCTGGGTTTGGGGCTTTTCTTTTCCCCAAAAATGACAAGAGTAATCAGCACTGTGCATTTCAATTGCTCTGGRATTAAATTTCAAGTGGAACAGCATGGTAGCTATTTCATCATCTCGAAATTTATTCCAGAATTAGGAACCAACATTTTCAAATTTGATTTCATTGTGTGGCTTCTTGAGCCAGCCCCTGTCTGTGACAGGCTGAGCTCCAGCAGGAACGGGTTTAATTTATTAATTGGAGGCAGCAGGCATCGAAAGGTTCTGCATTCGGGCATGAACACATCTCTATTTGCATACCTTAACTAGAACAAATGGATGTCACTGCTCAGCCCYGGATTTTCAAAGGAGCTCAGGAAGTTACTTTTCTCTTTGAAAACCCTAAACTTCAGAGAAAGTATTTTTTAAAAATTATTTTTGCAGTGACTCTGTGGTTTCATAACCATCAAGAAGAAATACTGATTAACTCAAGTTTAGAGACTCTGTCCTTCCTTAGCCCWGCTCCTTGGAGTTACCTTGGAGATTTTGTTCTGTTGTTGCACCCTAAGTTTGTCAATTCTTCTTCAGCAGTATTTCTGAACTCCTGTCCTTTCTAAACAAATGCCCAGCATCTTATCTGCCATCGAGGCTGTTGGGGCTTCATCTCCCATCCTTTATCTCTTATCCCTTCCAGTCCTCTTGGAAGCTGCTGGATCGTTGCTGCTGTCCCTGGCACTGACAGCCCCATCAATTCTCCATCCCTTCACTGGTCCCTTTTCTTCCTCCTGCACCAAGATAAACTTTTATTTTCATTTCTGAAGACATTCTCTTTGTTTTCTCCCTGGCGTCAGCTCCTGTCATGCTGTCCTCTTGCTGCTGGCTCTGTGCATGTGGATGGTTCCAGACCCTCAGCACGGGCTCCTGAGTCCATCCCTCCTTGTTTCAGGCACAGTTTCCTGTCCTCAGCCCCTTCCTGCTCTGCAGGGGCCAGAGCTTGCTTCAGAATTATAAAAATGCTGTGGTTAAGGCTGACCAGCTTGATTTAGCCCTCACCAAAGTGATCACAGGCAGCCACCTACCTTTGAAGGGGTGTGCTGGGGATTCAGAGTCCCATCAGGACTCTCCTCTGGCACATTTAGGAAGTGTCATCCTCTGCAAGAGCATGGAAAATGSCAAGGAAAGCTTGGTGGTGTAGGGAATGCTGCCTTTCCCAGCCAGGTGCTGGGAGGATGATTGCTGCTGTCCAGGAATGCAGCCAGTGTGCTCTGAACCTTGGTTGTGGGAGCTGAAGTTGGATTTTGTCACTATTTCACTTCTGGTTTTGCTGCACAGGCCTCAATCCTTTATTCCTGGTGAATTTGCTGTTGTGACTGTGGTTAAAAGTTTCTTCACTTCTCACCTCACTTAAACCCCAAAACCCAAAAAAAGCTGTTTATTCCAATAGAGACACTGGTTTCATCTCTGCAGCCTGGGGAACAATCCCAGACTGATCAGGGATCTGTCTGGTGCAGAATTTGAAATCTGAAGCCTGGCAAAGTGCTGAACACTTCTGGCTCTTGACCCTTTTGCTGTCTTGATGTCACTTTAGTTTTTTAAGATCTTTTAAGCCTTCTGATGTTGACATTCTTGTGGTGAACTTTCTCAGACACTTTCTGTAAATAACCCATTGTTTTGTCTTCCTTTATGGAGGAGGAGAAAGTTGATGGACTGTTGGTTTGTCCAGTGTCATTGGAGAGGTGGCACTGTCACCCTCCAATCCGCTGTCACTTTTGGAAAACTATAAATGTTGGAGTCAGAAACCAAACTGCCTCTTTTCTTCCTTCACCTTGAGAACAGTGCTGTGCTTGTGTTCTCTCGTGTCCTGTAGTGACATCTTTGTGCCTCACTCCCTGTGGGCTCTACACAAACCTCTCCTTGCGGAAGAATCCTCCTCTTACTTTCACTGCTCACACTCAAGACACTTTTTGCTCTCTCCAGCATGCCCTGGGGAAGATATTTAGGGGACAATTTCTAGCTCTAAACATTCCCAATTTCTTAARCCCCTTCCAAGGGCAAACAGCTGTTTGCAATAGCTGAGGGTAACACCTAAATGAGCAATCTGGTTTGTCCAAAAAAACCCCACACAAAACCAGCATGGCCTAAAAGGAAATGGATAATTACCATCCCYTGGACATCTGAGTGTGCAAAGGTGCATCTGATGCCATTCCTGTAAAGGCCTGATTACATGATGGTAATGAGAGTTTTGGGAGCTGCATTGTTGTTACAGGAAAGCTCCTTTTGAATTCAGCACAGCAATAATTCSCTTCCTTTGATCAGGAGAAATGTCAATTACATTCATATTTGAGCTGGAGATCGTATAAACAAGCCCAGTCCTTTCAGCAGTGCATGGTTAACACAAAAAAAAAGTAATTAAAGCACATCAATAGCATTTCACAGAAAGGATGGACAGGGGCTAACAACAAAGTACAGAATCTTACCCTGTTTCTCATTATTCTCCAGGTTAATAAAAGGTGTTKTTACATCAGCTTGGCTGTTGTCCACGTATTCAAAACACTTTCCTCCCTGGCAATGTCAGATATTCTTCCTTTTCCACCTTGTCCAAGAGGAGAAAGGCACCTCTGGGAACTGAACTGCTCCTAAACCAAGTGCCCAGGAATCTTCAGAGCTCAAAATCACCTGTGAATTGTCTTGTAATTGAAYAGGAAACTGGGCAGGGTTTTATAATTCAATTATAACATTGAGTAAAATAGCAAATATATTTCATACCATGGCTTCCTAAGAGAAGAGTCTAGTAGGAGGATGTGGTCAAGTTCTTGGCCTGTGTGCAGCAGGTGGGAAACTGAAATAAGCTGTTGGGGAACGGAATTGTCCTTGTTTCTTAAGGTGCTTTTTTGTTTTCAGCTAAAAATCTATGGGTTAAATCAGGGTCAAGAGTTTCTGTCCAGGCTGGTGTGAAAACAGCTCTCAAGAACTCACTGCAACCATCTAGTGAAGGAGGGAAAGATTTTATAGATCTTTATTCTGCCCCACAGGGATGCTCGTGTGTGGGTGCTGTGTGGGAAGAGGGAGGACCTGCTTTTCCTCTGCTCCTCAGTCCCACCACATAGAATGGGCTCAGGGATGATGGATTTGGAATTTTTTGGCYGTGATCTGGTTGCACAAAAGTTCCTGGGTTCATTTCTACAGCACTCTCAGGCATGGGGTGTGAGTTTGGAGCTGTCCTGAGCAGGATCAGGAGTTGGAGTTTGAACCTTGTGRGTCCCAACTCAGGATATTCYATGATTCCCTAGGTCAGTGTCTGTGTTGTGGTAATGAAAGGGTTAAAATGAGCTGGAAAAGTTACTGGAGAAGAGAATCATGCTGAATTGGGAGCTACCAAATATGTGTAAGTAGATGTGCAGTGCAGTAACTACACTGTGCAAATTCCTAAGGAAGATATTCCTAAAAAGAAGTGATTTCAAGGATAATAGTTAACCACTTTTAGGACAGGTTTACAATTCAGAACATGGAATACACTGACTTAAGTCTTGGCTCTGAGCAGTTGTAGGGCAAGAAAATAGGGAAAATATTCCCTCCTCTCCCTTGTGAAGCATCAGATGTGTTCCATGACAGGGGTGCRCTCTGCTAAACAACTTTGAGGCACAGAAATACATAGATTTTTTTTTTTTTAATAAATACTTGATCTCCAAATCYATGCACAGAACTGGTTAACTGGGCTCTGGTGGGAGGGATCCATGAGGGAAAAGCAGGAGTGTGTTATTCCAAGGCAATTGTCTCAGTGCTCAGTGCATCTGTCTCAGTGAGCAGGCGCTGCTTTGTGTCACTGGCCAGAACTGTCATGGTCTGCTCCAGCAGGCAGACTTACAGAATAATAAACAAGATTTCTGTATGTGTGACTGCAGCAAATACTTGTTGATGGTGACTGCTGTATTTCCTTCAGAGGTCCTGCCAGCTTTAATTAACTCAGGTTTATTCTGAACCGTGCCGAGATTAGGAAGTTGTTTGCAATCTATTTGCGTTGTAATACACAACCCAGAACATCTCTCCCCGTGTCTCCCTGGCTGCAAACCTGTCCTCTGCCTTTCCACAAGTGAATTTGAACCCTGGCCATCCTCTCTGCTCCATTTAGCTCCTGCTTTTTCAGCCCAGGTTTGGGGACACGCGCTGGGTTTGAGCGCTTGGGGAGAGGGTGATTGCCTGCCAGGCYTGTCAGAGCCAGCAGCCATCAAAATCTCAGCATTTCTTTTCAGATGTGCTTGTGTCATATTTCAGAGTTTTTCCACATCACCTGCTCCTCTTGCCTTTTGTCTGTGAGCACCTGGGGTCTCTGATTGAAGGGCTGGGATCTCCTTGAGGCTGGAGTTGCCTCCAGCTGTTGCTGTGCAGTGCTTGGAGCAGGGGTTGGATGCTGGGTGTGCTTTGGGGCTGTGAACTCGGCTGTAATGACTCAAGAGCTGTCCAAACACACATTTGTAGCTCTTCCATAAGGCTCCAGCACAAATTCTTCCAGTGTTTCACCATTTTCTTCCAGTGTTTCACCATTCACCTGCTGGGACAGGCTCTGCCAGGGGTGCTGCTGCACCTCCTCCTGCTGCTCCCACCCCTGATCACTCTGCTCTCAGCAATCTCCTTAAAATGTAAGTTCTGGGGTAATGAAACAGAGCAAAGCCTGYTCTCCCTGACAGCACAACTGGCCAAAATGACAGTTCCCACCCTGGCTGGGACAGAGATTGATGCTCRTGTGCTGTAGAGGAAAAAAGCTCCAGTAGTGCTGGGAGAGAAGGGAAAACACAGGGACAATGGAAATGGAGGATAAGTAAGTGCTGCTGCCAAGTTTATTAGATGGYTGTGTTGGATTGGTTGGGACATGATTTGTTTTTCAGGGGAAGGGAAAAGCAAAGTTCTTCCCACCACTGCATCGTGTAGTTTATAGTGTAGGGAAATTGGTTTCTAATGCTGAATGTCTTTTAACTCACCCCTTCAGCTTTCAGTACTGAAACCCACAATTATCTGTATGGAAATGTTTTCATGACAACAGGCCAGGCTGTGATTTACCCAGGAGGTGGTGTCAGCACCTCTCCAGGGCCACTGAGAGCTGTGGTTACTTGTCATTCTCTGTGGAAAAGAGGAGTTTTACCTTGTGTCCCTGTAATAAACTCTCCATCCCTTTGCTGCCCTTCTGCCCACCCTGCCACTTTCCCACCCCTGGAAGAGAAACCTGCCCCATCCAACTGGGAAGAGCTGAGCTGTGGCCAAAACAGTGCTGGCAAGGTGATTTTCAGTTTAGTGCAGAGCTCTCCTTCACTGCTGCTCCAGCTGGCCTGGGTCAAGTGTTGCACTTAGAGTGAGAGCCTCAGTGCTGGGAGCAGCCCCAGGAATGGTCCTGCTGGGGGATAAAAGCCCTCAGCACACAGGCACCCAGCGTGGGTGGAAATGGAGAGCTCCAGGCTTTTCCAAACAAACATTTCTGGCCCAGCAAGCCAGAGACAGCCCAGCCAAGGAGCCACCTGCTCCTGCTCTTGTTTGAAGTGCAACTTTGGTCTCCTCTCGTTCATAAATGCTTTGCCTTACTGCCAGCTATCAAATACTAATATTATTTTATAGAATGGAGCCCTTTGTGCTCCTCTGAAGGACCAGCAGGGCTATAATCATTGCCTGGAGGGCTTTAAAATTCCAAGTAATTTTGCTGGATGGTTCTGGGAGGYTTTCCTTTGAAAGGAGCCCTGTCCCAGGGGAGCTGCTCTGCTCTCCACAAGCAGCAGCACAGAACTCCTCGTGGCACTAATGGCAGCTGTGCCTGCATGAGGCCCCACCGAGAGATTCCACAGAACAAAACTCAGCCTCCACAACACAAAATGCAACGGGGAAAAGGTGAAATTGTAAAGGGCCTCCTCCTGATCTTGCCCAACATCAAATTGAAAGCGATGGGGAGTGGGAAATTGCTGTAGATTCACTCTCTGTGGTAAAAGCAGTTTGTTTCTTGGCTTTCTTTCCCTTTCCTGCAGCCAGCCTCCCTCCCTGTGCTCAGAGGCTGCTCGGGTCCTTCTGGTTCATCACCCATCCGTGCCCTGAGGGCAGGCTGCTGTCACCTCCAGAGCTCCCCTGGCCACTGCTGCCAGGCCCCATCCATCAAGGGAACAGGTTGGAGACAAACAGGAGCTGCCAGCCTGAAATAAATCACWGCTCTGAGCAGCCCCAGCTCCTCACTCCTGCCTGAAAGCTTCCCAGCTCTTGGCATGGCTCTGGAAGGAGCTTGGCTTTAGTGCTGAGACTTTTTTTTTGGCTTTTCCCTGCCAAACAGGCTGGGAATGGTGGGGCTGTGGGGTCTGGGTCTGCTCAGACCATGGTGGCAGTATTGATTTTATTATTTATTTTTATTAACTGCTTCCAAGTGAGACAACAGATTCCATGTCATTGTATGACCTGGAGTGATCCACATCCAGAGAACTGCATGAATGTTTCCCTCTCCCTCATTAAGGAATACCAAGGTTTCTGTGCTGTGGTGGGATGTCTGGGATTGCATTTGGAGGTCCTAATTTAGTTTGCTGATGACTGGGATGCCTRATGAAGCTTCCCAGCTCTTGGCATGGCTCTGGAAGGAGCTTGGCTTTAGTGCTGAGACTTTTTTTTGGCTTTTCCCTCCCAAACAGGCTGGGAATGATGGGATCTGGGTCTGCTCAGACCATGGAGGCAATGCCTTGTGTAGCTGGGTCATCCCTGTGCCAGCTGGGAATTCAGGGTTGGGAGGTGCCCATCCCCAGGTGCTTGGAAAAAGTGGCRGTATTGATTTKATTATTTTATTTRTTTTTATTAACTGCTTYCAAGAAAACCATTGAAAACTCACTGAAAACCAAGATTCCATGTCATTGCATGTGATCCACATCCAGAGAATTACAAGAATGTTTCCCTTTCCCTGTTTAAGGAATGCTAAGATTTCTGGGCTGTGGTGGAATTTCTAGGATTAAATTTAGAGGTCCTAATTTAGTTTGCTGATGACTGGGATGYCTAATGAAGGGAACAYTGATTAATGTGGTTATGAAAGGTAGYAAACAAAAACATGGAAAATAATTCAAATTTGTTGGTAGTGCTTTTGCAGTTGTTGGACATCAGAAATTCAACGGTACAAGACCTACAAAATGTAAATTAAAGATGGAAGAGGAGCCCTTCCCTTCCTCCTAAAAAATAAAAAAAATAGGAGAAAACAGACTTGGAGTTTTGAAAACATGCTGTGTTTGATGAATCACAACCACTCTCTTGAATGACTTTACTTAAAGGTACCAGTGCATTGCAAGTTTAATTCCTCTGGTTTGAAATCTTTCTTGAAGCTGTTTTGCTTCAAGGAACGCTCAGTGAGTCTGGACAGGATGGAATGAAATGATGAATGGTTCTGTAAACATCCCTGATGGTGGTGCACAAACATGGAAACACTCATGGGTTGCCTCGATGGAGGAGAACCAGGAGCTCCTTGGAGCTGGGGCGATGCRGGGTGTGCATGTGTGAGCAAAGCTCCTGTCAACAAAAAGACAATTTAAGTAATTTTTTWAATTTCAAAACATGTTTGAGTTTCTAACATTGAATTCTAGACATCTAACTTAAACCCATGCCTGCTTTGATCCTTTTTTTCATGTTTTTATTTGTTTTAKAAGATGCGTTTCAGTCATTTTTACCCCACCAAAAGGTAAACTCATGGTTAGCACGACACCTTTAATTTTCTCCTTTTCATTTCTCCTTTTTATAGCACACCTTGGGACGCCTCTTTGCTCCACACCTTAATTTTAATCATGCACTGAGAGCAGCCTTTATATTATTCAGGCTAACTTGGTGGAATAAAAAATGGAAATTGTTATTTGTCCTTGATGGCTCCATTTCCCRGGGAGATGTAAACACGCCAGGCTTTGCTTCCTAGTTTCTAAAGCCAGACTTCCAGGTGTGTCAGGATTACACACGGAGCATTAGGAGGTTTAAAAYGTTTTTCCTGCCAGGATGGGAGTCACAGCAATTTTAGGCATTTGATGCAAGGCCCCATCCCATGCTCGCTCTRATAGGGGTCGTTATGATGCCTGCTTTGGAAGTGGGGTTATTGATGAGCTGCAGCTCTGCAGAGCCCAGATTGCCTTTCCAGTCTGCTTTCTGCTCACAAGTTGTTTTCTCGGTGGGAAATAAATTGTTTTCACTGTGGGAAATGTTGGTTGTTTACTAATAAGTTGTTTTCTCGCTGGGAATAGATTTTGAATGTTAAGATGGAAGATGGGGTTTTGCTTTGTGCTGGTGAAGGAAACACAATAAGCTTCAAGTCCCTGAGCTGTGGGGACTTTTTAAACAGAAGATTTATGATGTCATGTGTCAGTCTTGCACCTAATGGGGTTTTATGAGGACACAGGGAATTGTATCYTGGCAGTCACTCAGAACTGAAGGAGTTGTGGTCAAGCAGGCTCCTGTTGATGGAAGAGGAGCAWGGATTTCCCTGGAACTTGTGCTCATCTGCAGCTCTTCCAGGGGAAGATCTGAGTCTTTGATCTGTATCTTTGTCTCATTTCTATCATGGAAGAACAAAGGCTGGAAAAGATCTCCAAAGCTGAGTCGAACCTGTGGCTGATCCTCACCTTSTCAGCCAGACCAGTGTTTGTCAGTGAAAAGTCCTGAAATGCCCCCAAAGTGCAGCTGGATGTGGTGTGCAAGTGTTTGCTTCCTGGATTCATCAAAACTCCAACAAAATCCCCTCTGTGTGGTGGTGGGAACATTGGATTGACGTTTTCTTCTGGTGGCGTTTGGACAGAATGAATTCTGACTGAAATACATTCCGTGGAACAAGGGTTTCATAGCTGGAAAAATGGGATTGAGTGGGGAAATAGTCAGAAATGAATTTATTTCCTATATTTTTCTTAAAATTTTTTCTGCAAGTCGAAGTAACTTTTTGATGACACATTTTTATGTGAGATTTCATCCTAGAATTCATAGAATTGTTGTGGAATAATTTGGGTTGGAATGGGACCTCAAAATTCATCTCCTTCCAACACTCTGCCATGGGTAGGGACAATTTCCATTAGACCAGGTCATGGTATTCAGGAGGAATTAATTCATGGAAAGGGTTGTTAAACATGGGAAGGGGCTGCCCAGGGAGGTTTGGAGTGCCCATCCCTGCAGGTGACCAGGGAAGGCCTGGAGGTGACACTCAAGGCTCTGGGCTGGGGACAAGGTGGGGATGGGTCACAGGCTGGACTCGATGGTCCTGGAGGGCTTTTCCAACTGAAATATTTCTGGAATTCTGTGATAGCAGTGAAGTAAAAAAGACCAAATCCCATCCAGGATCTTCCTTGTATTTCTTGGATACATTGGATATTAGGGAATTTTTCTTGGAGTGGAGTCATCATCCCTGGAAGTGTCCAAAAAARCGTGTGGACGTGGTGATTTTGGACGTAATTTAGCAGTGCTGCTTTAATGGTTGCATTTAATCTTGGAGGCCTTTTCCAACCTTAATGATTCCATGGTTCTGGGAAATATTAAAGAAAGTTTCATACATTTTTTCTGTAACACTTCTGTTCAGGTGAAAGATGAGATTTGTGTGTTTTCAGGCGGTTTTGAACTTGTTAATAATTTTCTTGTGATGAAATGGGGTAAAACTACTGGAGAGGGCTTTTCTGAGGGAGGAACAAGCTGGTTTTTCCAGCAGCCAGAACTGGCATGTGCAAACACACTGTACACTTGGACAGGTATGGCTCAAAGATGTTTTAAATGGGCAGAAAAAACCAGATTATTTTACCCAGGGAGAACTTGTTTCACTGGATAGAATACATATTCTCCCAAAAATGGGCTTACATGRTCCCCATTTCCTTTCCTGGAACACTCCCAGAAAACTAAAATATGTCAAAAATTTGAGATTTTGCATCTATTGGAGAATTTGCATAGAGTAACTGCAGTTCCTGCTGTAATTCATTGGGTGCCTTCTGTGAACACAGATGTGAGCCCTTGGTGCTCTCCATAAATTCAAAGAATGACTGCAAAATGATACATCTAAAAAATTAAAATGTTAAAAAAAAGCAGAGAAAACCAAGGAAAAATCTGGGCAGGGGGTGAAGAATTTGCCAGATGTGCAGAAGAGAAATCACAGCAATGAAAGGCAGCAGAAGGGATCTTCCTTCCAGGCTGGGAGGAATTCTTGGGGTCAGCTCAGGGCCTTGCTGGGCCACCAGGAACTTCTCCTTGGTTCCTGAATCATGGAATCATCCAGGTTGGAAAAGCCCTCCAAGATTTTGGAGCTGAACCATTCCCCAGCCCTGCCAATCCCACCAGTGCCCCGTGTCCCCAAATGCCACATCCACAGGGCTCTGAAATCCCACCGGGGTGTTGAGAAAGGAAGAATTTTGGAGGGAAAGGGTATTTAAATGCTTGGAGTAGCAATTCAGATTTGGGTATGTAGAAGGAAGTAAAGTCCAGGATCTCTGTGGGGCAAAATGGAATTTGAATTTATTTTCCAAACTGAGCCATACAAAATTCTTCTCTCAACCACAGGATGCAAAGGAGATGTTTTAGGTCACCTTCATTTTGGTTTCCCCCCCCCCCCCCTTTCTAAAAATTCATTTTTTAACATTTTATTTGGGTTTCTAAATTGTATTTTATTTTGTCTCCATCCTTGCAGCTCTTTGCCTTTTTGGAAACTCCTGYGTTTCCATTCAGGTCTCTGCTCTCTAGATCCAAGAGTCCTGGAATTACAGAACTCTTTAGGCTGGAAAAGCCCTCTGAGTCCAACCCTTAACCCAGCACTGCCCACCTGTGTCCCCCACTGCTACCACTCCTTTTCTACCCAGTTTTGGTGGCTTTCCTCAGGTTTTTCTCCATMCACTCCGTATTTTTACAAATTTGGATGGCCAAAATGCAGCTCAGTGCTCCAGCTGATGACTCCCCAAGGACACAGGGAGAGGGAACATCCTTATCTCTCCTTCCCCCTTACTTTTGATATCAATTTAGATCTGTCTGATAAAAAGCTGTCACCACCTAAAGTCACCAAACTGGGGCTGGAGGGAGGAGCTCCCRCTGGCATTTGGATGTCAATAAATATTTAGAAAGGTAAAAAGACTAAAATGGGAATTTTGTGGCATTGGAGCAGATGGATTTCTGCTGTGGTTTCATTTAGGTCAAGGGAAATCTAATTAACAGAAATTACAGCATTTGAGTCTGGTATTAGTGCTGTATTCACAGAAACTATGATTTTTACATTAAAAAAGGTAATTATCTGTTCCTGTGAAGCAGTAGAGGAGACATAAGAGCTGTCAGAGGGCATTTGGTGTATTTTACCATGGAATTTTAGTGCTAAATCTAATTAGAATAACGAATTTTTTCAGTGATGGTAAGACTGAGGGGATTGCTCCTGAAATGAGGAACAGTGATTCCTATTTAGCAGTCTTCCAAGGAATTTATCAGGGCTTCTTAGGCTTTGTTTTGTGGGCATAGCTGGGAAAAATAATCCAAGTGGATTTTTCAAATGGGTTATTTGAATTGAGTTTTGAATTGCAGACAACCAGAGACTGAGAATTCAAGTCTTAAATTGGCCTTAGAGATGAATTAAGCAAAACTGAAATAAAGCTTTGTTAATTCTGAATGTCTGGGAGGTTTCATAGCTGTTAAGGCAATTTTAACTAATCCCCTTTAACTTGATATTTGCAGTTAATTTGGATTTATATCTCAGTGTCTCTGTGCTGACAAACCCTGATATAAAACCCATGTTAAAATGAGCTTTTTGTAGGGATAAAGTGGAATTTTGTTGTGCATCTCAGTGGAATGGTACCACTTTGCTGAAATCCAGAGGGTTTTCCCTCTTGCTGGAATCTGACAAGGCAAATATTTGGATGACTAATTTTAATTGCTAATTTCTAATTAATTGATTATTCAGAGGTGTTCTTGAAAATTTTTCTTTTCTCTGGAACAAGCCTTACCTTTGTCAGGCGAAATACAAAATTGTAAGATTTTACTGGGACCCTGAACATTTTTTAATTTAAAAACGTGGCTTTGTACATTCAGAGATCRCCTCACGTTCAAAACTTTACAAAATAAAGAAACAATTGACAGAACTTTATAAATTACACACCTTGAGAAACAATTTACAAACACCTTTAAAAATCCCTCTGGTGGAGAGGTGAGGTCTGAAAAGCTGGAGAGAAAATCTCAGCTTGTGCTGGGTCTGAGCCTGCTCAGGAAGAGCAGAGTCACGTCCTGGGTGGCATTTAATGATTTTGTCATTGTTCTGWCATTGCTGTTTATTTATCCAACCTGCCCGAGGCTCCAGAGCTCACTGGGAGCTCTGACACTCAAAGTTCTCCCAGGAACAGATTTGGAGCCAAGCAGGGCTCGGTGACAGAGGATGATCCATGGGGACGAGCTGCCCCGTTTGTGTTTCTGTGGAGATGGCCAAGGTGATGGAATGAGCTCGGAAATATCCAGAACGGCTCATCGGGGATCCAAAGACCTTCTGCTTAAAGATTTCTCACTTCATTAAGAAACCCAAGTCAGTAAAAGTTAACTRCTCCATAATCACTGGGTTCTGAAGACAATTTGCCATCAAATTAGGTGGGATATTGAGAAGGAAGGGCTGTCTCACACTTGAACTCCTATAAAAGCATTTTGAGGGACGTTTTTCCTCCCCTGGTGAGCAGCACATACTCAGATTTATCCAAGAGATGTTTCCACCATGGAATATAAGCTGGGTGCCCTAGAAATTCTTGCCAATCATCTTCCCACTTGATCTTTGGGGACAAATTGGGAAGTGCTATTTTCCCTGGGTTTCATGTGGAAGGGAGGCGAGGGAACWCAAGGATGTGAGATGGCTCCTATGGGTTTGGCTGGCTCTTTCATTCCTTTGAAATTCCAATATCTCTCCGGTGGAACAGTTTGGGAGCTCTGTTCTCCACCATTGATCASGAGAAGAGAAAATTTTGAGTCAAAYATTTYTGCAGCTCAAAAYGAATTTGTGGAAATTTCAGRATGAAGCTGTTTGACTTTGGCACAGTCTCTTAAGGTGTGGTAAACTTGGCAATTTTCCTAAATTTAGAGTAACAGGACTTCAATATCTTGGAATAAACTTTGCATCTTAAATATTTCCAACTKCTGCTAGCACCTGAGTAACTGAGCTGCTACTGCCTGAACAAAATTAAATGTCAGCTAAAACAAGTGTTACTGTTTAATGGCATGAAAAAAACTGAGCTATGGCTCAACAATTTCTGGGTRTTGATATTCTTTAGAAGATTTTTAGTGCATTTTAGGGTTTAGAAAGTTTTAGAAGATTTAGTTGTTACACTTTCATTAATTACTGCCACTTTTTTGATACTATATTGGAATTTCCTTCTCACCCAGCTATATTTTTACTTCAATTCTTAGCCTTTTTTTCCACATAATAAACTTCATTAGTGAGTAGGATTTAGCYTGATTTTTAATGTAGCTTATCCAAACTGAAGCACATCAACCAGGAGCTCTAAAAACGCTGGAATGGGAATGTTTACAGACTTCTGACAAATACTGAGCTGTTGATTGCAGAGATATTTTTATGAGTGAGTAGCAAATGTTTCTGGAGAGATCATTTACAGCGAGGCTGCTCTGATTGAGTTATTTGCTGCGTTTCTGTGGTGCTTTTTTTTTTTTTTTTTGGTTGTTGTTTGTTTTTCTCCAAGGGAAGTCACAATAAAAGATGAGTCTGAAAATAGGCCCYGTGTCTGGTGGTAATGGATGCTCTGCTATTAATAGTGGGACTTCTGGGGGCTTTTTGGATGTCACAATGAAATCAATCTTGGGATAATTATGCTACTCTGAAGAAGCTGGAACATCAGCTTAGTCTTTTATGTGTGAATGTATAGGAGTGACTTTATTGATAGTACAATAATTGGGCATTATSAAAACTGCCCAGCATCTTCCCTAAGTGCCTGTGAGGGTAACAGAAACTCAAAATTTATCTGATCCCAGCAGCTTTTCCATAGGTAGGGAGTTCCTTCTTTGCCTCTATCACCAGGAATGTAAGAAAATGCAGTTTTTCATCATAATGCAAGCAGCAATGAAAAAAGTMTTAATATTTGTTTCCTTCAAAAGGAAAATGAAGTGTGAATGACATATTTTGTCCCATTTTGCCAATACWTTTGTTAGAAATGTTTTCTTATTAAATGGTTTTAGGAGGGGGYTTTTCTTATCTGTAGTCTGAGTCTTGTGTGTCTCATGTGAGATTTTTACACCAAAACAATTATTAAATAAGAAAGAACTTTTTTGGTTAAAAAAACCCCACAATAATCCTAGATTAAATTTAGAATCTGAATCTCTTAGTCCTAAGAAAGCACTGGCCCAAAAAGACCAGTAATATTTTTGTTAATATTTGCTTTAAAGGGAAGATAGYTTTGGGAACTCCAGGTTSCATCTCCAATAAAAATGWGGGAAAAAGTTTTGTTTTCCTGCTYAGCTTTGCTCTGGAATRTGRTGCTAGCAGAGGGAAAAGAGATTCCTTGTTGATATTTTGTWATTATTTTCTATTTCTGCACCAAGGGTGTTGGAAAGTTGTAAATAAAAAGCTGGAAAATATAATGGAATGACTGGAAATAAAATCATCTTGTGGATGCCTCTAAGTCCTTCCCATGGTTGGCATTGTGGAGATTCCTCCTTGGGCCAGTCTGGCWGATGTCACTCAAATATTTGGATGCCTCCCAGGAGAAATAATCACTGATTTTACAGCAGAGAAACTGTTAATCCATTTCCCTGCCTTATGTACATGTAGATTTTATGTGCATATAGATTCAAGGAGAATGAAGACTTCAGGAGAAAGCTCAAAAATGACATTTCTTACACCTTCATGGCTATTAAAATAAGAGCATTTGAGTCCAGCCCTATCTATAGGCAAGTTATAAATAGGTTCCAGCAAGGAAATGATTTGTCACCAGCAATTATTAAAAACTTTCCAGTTAAATCCAAGTTATAACCTCCTCCTTAAAAACAGAGAGGGCTGAATTATTATTTTAGGTTTCATCTGGGTCATTTTCAACCATGAATAAAACATTTCCCTTGCACAAGTCATTCATCTCCACGAAACCTTCAGGAAGGGTCGCAGAAATGACCAGCAGAGGTGAAGATGCTCATGCAGATTTCGTGGTGATGGAAAAGCTTTTTTGGAAACAAGGGGAGAAAGCAGAATGTGAGAAGAAATCCATCAATGGAGGGGGGAGAAATGAAGTGCTTTACTCAAATGGCACCACGACTGAATCAGTCAGGGGCTGAAGGCTTATTTCCAACAAAATATGTTCACCCAGCTATTAAGAGTGTCCTCATGAGGAATTCCTGCTGTGTGGGACATCAGTCACAGGCAAATCTCCTGGCTTGTATTGAAATTGCTGGGTGAAAAGGTGATTTCAAGTCTCCAGTGATTGTTACTGGATTATACATCAGGGCAGAGTGAAATGGCAAAGCTTTATTGTCTGATACTGCCTTGCAAAATTGGTATTAGGTTAAATCACCTTGGCTGGTCATAAATCAGAGACACGCGGGTRAAAAATGAATATACACAAGCCTTTATTGCAGTGGCTTTGTTTGTGGCTTTTTCCACTAATTCCTGCTTAAAATTCAGCTCTGGCTGCTGGAAAAGCAATCCCAAACCCATCAGTAGCTGTAAGGACCTGATAGGAGCAGGGGTTTGGGGGAACTGCTGCAAATATTTGTGAGAGGGCGCTGGCTCCGCAAAAWTCATGGAGGAATCATTTGTAACTAGAATTTGCAGAATTTAACTGCAAAGTTCATCTCTGGGYGCTTAATGCCTTGATCTGACGGGGATTTCAGGGGGAATAAATCAGGAAGTTGGACACTTGGACTCTTCCAAGGATGGGGCAGCCACAGCTTCTCTGGGCACCCTGAGCCAAGACCTCCACACCCTCACAGGGGGAATTGGGAATTTCTTCCCAGCATCCCACCAATCCCTGTCCTCTGGTAGTGRGAAGCCATTCCCTGTGTCCTGTCACTCCATGAAAGTAAAACTTCATCACCAAATCAATTCACCAATGGCATCACAATCCAACTGAAGACACAAGCCCAGAGCCAGAAGATTTCCTCTGGGCCTGTAGCTTGTTCTGGCTAATATTTAATGGTTTTAGGCAAAAACAAAGTAAGAAAAATAAGTTTATGAGGGAAGATTTAATTATTTTTTTCCTTTTACTTTTTAATTTCTTGGGATATCTGGTCAAATTCAAGAGTCTCCTCAGATTTTTATGTGTTTGCTTTTGTGGTCACCGTGCAGGTTTTGGTAGCACTAAAAAGAGGTTTTGCCTGTAAGAATGGGGTTCCACACCTGACTGCCATAATGAGTCATAAAGTCCACATAGAAATTATTTTTAAAATCCCCTTGCTATTAATTGGAGTGATATTATTTCTCTATGTGCTATTTCATTTGGGCTTTGGAGGATTAATTTGCTGGAAGTGTCTGAATTGCAACAGAAATGCTGATTGTACTGAAATTACCTTAAATGAGCCAGACAAAAATGGGTTTTTACAGTCAAGCTCCTTCTGCTCCTTTTCTTTTTCTTTGAAAGTTTTTCCTGCTTTTCCACTCGCTTTGCCCTTATGAAAATATTCAAGTTCTAGTTGCTTTTTGGAGACCTGGAAAGTCTTAATGCAGCTCGATGTGATTTTAAATGCTCAGCTACACTCAGGGTTTGTAATTGATGTCTAAATATCTGCGAAGTGAAAGTTTGGGGGAAGGAAGTGGAGGAAATTCCATGGGAATGATCTGAACTAGGAAGCGTCAACCTCTGGTCTTGATTCTCCATGTTCTGTTGGGATTTTTTTAGCCATTATTCCAGAAACTTCAACCCTTAAACAATCTGTGGTGCCTCTGTGTTCAACAAATCAATTTTTGTTTGTATTCGTGACTTTTTGCTCAAATATRTGTCAGTAGTGATGACAGCTTTATGGGATACAAGGACCTGCCAGCCACCCTGAGGCTTTCCAAGGATTTTTCAGTGTAATGGGGACGTGCTTCCCTATTATTATTATTCCCCRTTACCTTGGCTCAGCTGGCAAAACCAAATCAGTTTTACAGCTGCAGCCTGAAATCTTAATTCAAGCCCTTGGTTCCAAGCAGTGTTTTTGACATTTCCCTTCCTCCCCGTGTCAGTTTTTGGGTAATTGCTGCGTGTTTATGGAAGCGTTGGTTTGGAAAACCTGGGAAGCTGGAGTCCATAGCAGCCAATTAACACTATTTAACAGCTGTTCAAAGGGATAATTGCCTGATGTTAGCATCACCTCACGTTATTTTTAATGCTAATTATGCCCAATTTACTCTCCCAAAACACGGGTATGTTTCCAAACGTGACAACTGCAATATTTGTGTTCCTGCCAGCTGCACACGGGAGCTGGAGGATTTTGTGGCTGTGCTGGTAAATCAGAATATTCCTYGTTGAAGGATCCTCTCCTGGATGGAGATGTTGTGGTGTCACATTTACCCTCTTCTCTTTGGGGGTTTCTTGGTAGGATTGGAAAGCCTGAAGGAAACAAGCCACAAAAACTTCCATAGCCCAGCAGACAGCTCAGTTTTTGTTAATTTTTCCAGAAAATTGGGATAGCAGAGTAATTCCCACACTTTTTAGTGAACTTTATGCTGTTTCCATAGTCCTGTTCCCTAGAAATTTCTTGGAGAATTACAAGATTACATCTGTAATTTTTCTTTTAAATCCAGCCTCTTGATTTCTGTGAATCCCAGAAATGTGGTTTTTAATTTTTTAAAGTTTTTTTTTTAAGATTTATTTGCTCCATAACCTCCTGCTAACAGCAGCCTAAATTTTACCACTTTTATATAAATGGCTTGTTCCTCAGCTTCTGTATAGTTTTACAAACTGAATAAAGCAGCATAAATTACCCATTTAGGAAAGGTCTTATTGAATGTTAACATTTTACATCCAGGATCAAATTGCAATAATTGCCTGAAAGGAAAACGCCTAAAACAAATGATGGGTCTTGAAAATAGAAATCATAGTTTCAAATAAAAATAGATAGAGAGCCCTTCAGAAGCTGTGGTAAATGAAAGGTTGGTTTAGTYGGGAAGTGGGGATTTATTAGCTTGGGTAGATTGTGATTGAAGATACCTGTGAAAATAATTGGTCTCATTTTGGGAAAATCAGGCAGTCCATTAAACTGCTGCACACCACGGTCACAGGAATACTGATTTGGCTTGTAAATTCCTGTGGTATTTAGCACTCCCCGAACCAGTGTAAATCCCAGCCAAGAGAGGAGAATTCAGACCATGCAGAGTCTTYTGTTTGCGCATCTCAGCACCCCCAGGAAGATCCTTGTGTGGGAATGGATGCTGTGAATCCCTCTGAGCCCCTCTCCTGAGGTTCCAAGTGCAGGCAGGGACATATCAGGAGTCGATGTGGAGTATTTACAGTTAATTTTGGGGTGAAATAAGACAGAAAATGGAGTTTACAGTGTCTGACCCACACCCATGTACAGAGCAGGATGAGCTGTGTGAGTTTTTGAGCCAGGAAAGCAGAGCTGGAATCATCAGTCAGGGCACAGGGAAATAAAATTCTCCTTTTTGCCTTTAAAGATGTAAAAATAATTCAGAAAGATATAAATAAAATGTGTGCTTTGTTTTTAGGACAGAAAGAGGTAAAATAATAATTATTATGGATAATAGAAGTTGGGGTGGAAATGCTTCATTGGTAGCAATGTCTTTTCTGTAGGTTTGATAGAGACAGGAAAATACTTTTAATCTTTTCAATCATGATTGATATCAGTCATCTAAACATGCAATTACCCAGGTATGCAATTAATCAAAACACTGTGAGATGAACAGAGTATCATTATTTAATTTCACCAATAAATGCCTCGACAGAATCTGCTCTTGAAAGATTTTTTCCAACACTGGCTTCAGAATTGGYTTCAAAATAAGAAATGATCTCCCAGATGGAGTCATTTGTGAAAGTGTTGCAGGTTTGGAGTGTGGGAATAGTGAAGCCTGTGGGTGTTGCATCTCCTGCAGCAAAAAAGGAACATGAACCTGTGGAGCCAGCCAGAAAAATGTCCAGGGCAAAAGTCCAAGTGAAGAAATAGTGGGTGAGGATGAAAATGTTGCACTTTTCTACATATTTCTGCACTTAAATTTCTTATAATAAACTGTATTCCCTTTCCCAGCTGGGTCAGGGCTGAGCACTGTGAATAGCAACCTATCCTGACAGCAAATACATCTAGAAATGCAGAACTAAAAACCTTCCTAACACTGATTTATAAATCCTTGTGCCTGTTCATTCTGACCAAACACAAGGGGTTYGTTGCCCTTCCAGTTTTTGAGCTCTGCTGTTGTTGGACAAGTGAGATTTGTTGTTCTTGGTGCCAGGGAGAGAGTTTTGTGTGTGGAAAATGAACAGTGAACAAAGAATGACTTTGCTTGGTGTAATTTTGTGGAGCAATTTGATGGCTTTTGAAGATTCTCTGTCATCCTTGAAACATCACTTTCTGTGAGAGAATTTGATTTTGATGTTCATATTTTCAGAGCCCAGTCTGAGCTTATACTTTCCTCTCAGCTTCTCTCCTCCCTAACCTAGAGCACTGCTAGGATTTCCCAGGGCCTTCTGTTTATGAAATGCAGAGCAAATCTGAATCTTTCATMAAAATTAAGATTGAGTTGTGCCTTATCTCTCTTTCCTCTGCATCTGGTGGATTTGCAGGTGAGCSTATTTCTTTCCTGGGTAGTGTTGGAATGGGAAGGGTTTTATTTTTAGTGAAAAATCCAGATTAATTCCATTGTAAGGCCAGCTCATATCTCTAATGTAAAAAGTGAACTGGGATGGAATTGATTTCTGGTTTTGCTATAAACAGCACCATAAAACACAGATAAAATTGAGAAGGGTGAAGTGCCTACATGAAAATATCTCTGTGTGTGTAATGGTTTCCAGTGGTCTGAGATAAATAGATATGACTAATAGGAAATATTCCCAAATTCCAGCAAAAAAAAAAAACCCTCACTGAGCAGGATTACAACATGAGGGACAACTCTGCAGCCATGTCTGAAGGACTAAACAAAGGAAACTCTTTGAAAAGCAGGAAAAGGAGTTGTGATGCAGCCTTCATTTCCTGGAGGTGTCCCAGAGTTGGATCCCATCCTGATCCCTCTGGTTCTTTCCCAGTCCTGCTTGGACAGGGTGATGTGACAGCTCCCAAAGGATCCATCCAGCCTAAAGCATTTTGAGACTGGGCAAGGCTGAGGTGACAGTGGGTGGGTCAGTGTTGGCTTCCCTGGAAAACTCCAGTGATTGTGACAAAGGAAAATACTGAGAGAAACTGCAGCCATTTTCAGGTGTTTGAATATAAACCCCACTGTTTTCTGGACTAGTAATGCAGTTGTAGAATATTTTCAGTAATGGTGCTTTTGAAAGTGGTTTTTAAATGAATAAAGGTTTTTTAGGTAATGAGACTTSAAAACATCCTTTCAGATCAAACTTTACCCTCCTGCTCATGCCAGCTCCTGTCCTTTGTGTGTTCCTTCTCAAGGAGTGACATCTGTGGCAGGAAACTAAAGAGTCTATTACACAGTGAGGGAAAAAAACCACAAAACCAAACTGAATTTAGCTCAGCATTCAAAAAGGCAGCTGCTTGCAAGGTSCTGCTCCCTCTGAAGGCCCAGAGAGCCCCTGGCAGCTCCATTTGTCACTGSAGCAAAGGGGCAGAACGTGGGGCTGGCTGCTGGCAGGGAGGGGAGCCAGGGGCTGATGGATGGGGGGACCCTGGGCTGCACCAGGAACCCCCAGAGGGAGCTGGGCTGGATCCTGCTGGGGGCCCAGGGCTCTCCAGGGTCCCATTCCCAGGAAAAGCTGTGGATATTCTGTAATGGCAAAGCTAAATGTGGCAACTGATGAGGATGGATGTTTTCCTGAGCCGATTTTCTTGGGGCAAAAAGAGGGATGGGAGAGGAGCTGCTGTAGCTTAAAAGCTGAGCTGAGGGGTGGAATGTCACTGTCACATTTTCTGGAAAAATCCCTTTGCCCAGGATTTCTCTCCTGGGAAGCTGAGAAGCCTCAGAGAAAAAGGAAAACAATATGATCTCATTTGCTTCTCCTGTGTTTTGCTGCTTTGGAATGTGGTAGGTGATTGCTTCATTGGTTTCCTGTGAATTGTTTTTACTTAATGACCAATCACCCTCCAGCTGTGTCAGGGCTCTGGAGAGAGTAATGAGTTTTTCATTATTATMTTTTARCCTTCTGTCTGTATCCTTTCTGTATTCTTTAGTATAGTTTTAGTATGGCATTCTTTAATATAATATAGAAAAATAATAAATTAGCCTTCTAAGGCCATGGAGTCAGATTCATCATTTCCTYCCTTCAACGGGGGTCTCAGAAAATCCCACAGTGGAACTCATCAATTTTTTTTTCAACTTGAAGAGTGTGGAGTCCTCTTCTGTCCTCAACAGTGTCCCCACAGAGGAAAGTCACCTGATGGAGGCAGGGACACTTCTCAGTCAACCTCTCACTTATAAAGGTGATGATATTCACAAATATAACATCCCAAGGTCATTTAATAAGTTAATAGAAAATAAGTTTTATATATATATATAAGTATAACATAAGTTATATAATAAGTTTTATATATATATATATAACATAACTTATGTAAAAACAGGGTTTTTACAACACAAAAAGATGTTTTAAGCAAATACTGACCAAAGATTTAATACAGGTTTAAGCCAGACCCTACATTTCATTTCTGCTTTGCCCCTCCAAGTGTATCAGAGGGAAGCTGTGATTCCTCACTGGAACACTGGGTTATTCCTGCSGTGCTGGCTGGGAAATTAAATAGGCTTTCTCCAAACTCCTTTCTGAAGCTGAGTTTTGTGCAGGGCATGGTCAAATGCACATTGGAGCTGGAAAAGGACAGGCAGGAGCGTGGAGGGRCCACCTGCTCTGCCTCAGTCCAGTCTGGAGCCAGGGAAGTCCAGACTAATTGTATTTGTATTTAACATGAGATCAGGAATAGCAGATCTGACAGAGCTCACCAGCTTCAGGGCTGGGACAGACGACAGAAATCAAAGAATTCCAAGCACAGAGCTGGGATATGATGCTTTCAGGACAGTTGCAAGGGAATTGMTGTCAATTTCCAGCCTTGACATTTCAAAGGATGGAGAGGGAAGTCCAGTTCAACRCTAAAAAATCCAGAGAGGTGGCCTTGCCTGTTCCTCTGATGGCTGCCAGTGCTAGGGTTTGYTGGAATTGCTTAAAATTGGGGAAGTGATGAAAGTGAGTTATTTCAGAGCCTGGAAATGCTGTAAAGCCACAGCATTTCGGTTCTTTGTCAAAGAGCACTGCAAGTCTGAGTGTTCCTGGTAAAAACAACACAAGAAAATGATGGTTWGGGCTGTGGCCTCTTCTGTACACCAATGTATCAAACAAGGTATTTCCCTCTGGGTGAAAAAGCACTGTTTTTAATAGAGTGGAGGAGAACCTTTAGGAGCTGTGCCTGGCACAGCCTTCATTAACTGCCAAATGTATTTAGACTGAAAACTTCAGCGTTGCAACCTCTATTTTATATTTCTGATAATGCCAGAATGGGAATATTAAACATCTCTATATTCTGCCCTTTGCCTCGACAGATGTCTTGGCCAGGATTAAATTAATTGCTAAATGTCTTTTCCTGCCTGACAGCTGGGATTTTGAGGCTTCAGAGGTAAATAGGTTTTGAAGCAATCCAATAATAGGCTTACAAGGCTGAGAGGCGACAGAGCTGAAAAGTGAAAAATCAAGAGGCTGGACCATTWATACCTCCTTGAAAAGTTAATCAGCCCATGACAACAGGCTGGAGTGGAAAGAGTGGCTGTGCTGAGGGGTTTGGCAGGTCAGTGTTTTRCCCCAAGTGTTCAGGTTTGGAATATTTATGTAGTTATGTGTTGTGTGGTAAATATTTGTAGTTAATTAACTTTTTAATAATGTTGTGAGGTAATCTGAGCAGGTTTTCCTCAAGAGAAGGGGTATATGGCCTCAAAGTGCTCCTCCAAAGTTGGTTGTCACTGCCTAGCAGATGTTGTCTTGTATATCCCAAATTTAGGATTTTTTTCCTGTATTTTGGTTCAGTCCTGAGGCAGGATGGAGTYGCTGCCTCCAAACACCCACAGAGGATAATTCCTAAGGATGAGGAGGCTGAGGTTGGCTCTTCCAAGCCTTTTCAAGGAAAATCTCAGTGTTGGTGGCCGTGGTTTCAGTGGGGACAAGAGGAWAAACAGAACATCAGAAGGTCCTCGGTGGCCTTGGGCACCAAAGGCTGTAGAAATTGAGGTGGTGTTGGAGAAAGGGCAGAGCTTTGGGCTTATATCAGAGAAGGAAAGTGATGGGGAGGGTTAAAAGATTAATGATGGATGGAGAAGGAAAAACTTGGGGGTGACAAACCTACGTGATAAGGTCATTATTGAAACAAAAGTAACATTGCTGAGAGCCTCCAAAGCATTTTGCACCAACTGATAAAATACCAGGGCCCATCTGCAAAAGGGGCTGCTGGAGGTTTGTTTTCCTGTTGTCTGTCTCCATGGTAATTYACTTTCCTGAGGGCTGAAATCCATTTGTTTAATTACAATCTTTCATTTTAATACGGCRGTGGCTCTGCGTCCCTAATTGCTCTGGCTGGTGTGCAGATGCACAGAGACCTTTCTCCATGAAATGGCACCGAAATTCTGGGGGTGTTCCCAAGGAAAACATTAACATCTGRAGCAGGGTTTGGCTATTAAACCTTCAGATGAACTATTCAGCTTTAAAGCACACACCTGACTGTGAGGAACGTGGGCAGGAGGAGGTCTGGGAGCCTGGCAGTCCAACAGATGCCACTGAAGTGTGCAAAAGTGCAGAATTAAACCAATCTGGGCTTTTTGATACAAATTCAGGGACATTTGTGCCATTTAACTCCTTCCTTGTGGGTAGAGCAGCCTGTGGAATTTGCCCTAAAAGTGTAATTCCCATCCTTAATTTCCCCTTTAGCTCTGCCTCGTGAGCCAAATATTGATGTGGCTGGGTTCGATTTCATGGCGCTATCAGGAGAGTGCAAGAAAAACAGGGTGCCTTTGAATTTTCTTCCACAAAATGCCATCTTTTCCCAGTTTTCCCGTGCTTTCCTCCAGGATTTCTGCTAGTTGGGCCTCCAGCTCTGTGACAGGCAGCATCTGGAGCTCTGGGTGGGTGACTGGGGAGCAGGTACTGCCATCCCCCTCCCTGCTGGCAGGGAGATTCAGCTCTGGCCATCTGGCTGCTGTCTCCTAAGAGCAGGGAAAGAGGTCAAAGACCTGAGAATTGGCAGCTGGAGGGGCTGAGGAGTGGATGTGTGGAAAATGGACTTTTCAGAGCTGCTTTCTGTGCTAACCAGAGGATTTATTTATTTATTTATTTATTTGGGGGTTTTTTTTCAGACAGCAGGTTTTATTTTGAGTTTTTCACCAGCTGCTGTGGAATATTTGGGTTTTTTATTAATTATTCTTTATTAATTATTCTTTAATTAATAAAGAATAATTAATAAAGAATAATTAATATTCTTTATTAATTATTCTTTATTATTCTTTATTATTCTTTATTATTCTTTATTATTCTTTATTATTCAATTTATAATTATATATGATTATATAATTGTTATTTATTATTTGTTATTTATTTGTTTTTATTATTTTATTTATTTTTATTACTTTTATATATTTATTTTTATGATTCATTATTTATTGTTATTTCTTTATTATTATTATTTTGGCCAAAAGAGGAAGTTGTGTTTCCTTTTCTTTATGTACAGTTGCACGTTCCATTTCAAAAATTGTAAAGGAAAACCTCACCTTGTACTGATGGAAGTGTTTTTTCTTTTCTGTATGAGAACATGCAGAATTCCACACTTGGAAGCTATATTTCATTCCAGTGGATCCTCTATTAGGCTGTATCAGATGGAAATGGAAGGCATTGAGAAAAATTAGTGGTTTTTTTAAGGGTAAAGCAGGTGGAGCATGTCCTAGCCAGGCACAGGGCACTGATGCAGGTAAATCATGCAGATAAATGATAATTCCCCTGTCCATCAATTAATAAGAGGCATTTCCCCTCCACCTCAAGCTTTGATTGGGCAGCTACGACTTAGAAATCAAAACTAGTTTCTTCCACTGTCAATTATGATAATAGACCTTTGTCTTTTGCCTCTTCACAGATCAGTAGCAATTTATCATCCACTTAATTGCATACAAAAAAATTCTGTTCAGCCTTGAGTTAACCAGGAAAGCAGATCCTTCCYTTTGATCCAGAGGATAGGAGCTGCAGTGGGGAATTTTCTCCTGCCTCAGAGCCAGACCTCACCTCATGACTCACTTGCTTGAAATGAGCACTGCTTAAACAAAAGAGAAATTAAGTCAGGAGGCCCATGTGAGGATGATTCACAATTCATATTAAAAATTGCCTCGTCATTTAGTGATATCAAACCAACGTGCATCCAGATCTTTTTGGCTTCAAACACTTCCCTGGTGAATAATTGCATCTTTCCAGCTTTGCACTTCTTTTACTCTGCAATTTCCAGGGCAGATGTGCCTGGAGGAAAAGCTGAGCTCCGTGCTCTGGGCTTTTTCTAATTAAAGGTTACCAAATGCTGGTTAGAAAGTYCATGAGAAGAGAACAAAAAAGGTTTTCTGGGCAGTGGGAGAGGGATGTGAGAACTGGGATGGGATTTTTAGGGACAGTGGGGGCCAGGTCTGGGTGATCCCACTGCACATCCCAGTTTGAGGTGACGTCTGGAAGGTGAGGGATTGAGGGAAGGAATGGGAGTGATGCCTTGAGAAAGCTGCCCTGGAGCAGAGGCTGGGCAGAGTCCCAGAATAAAGCAGGGATTGATCCAAAGGATCTCCTCCATGCATCCACCATGGGCAGCACAAGAGCCCAGCCAGGGCTGCACCCAAGATGAACCAAAATGGCCCCAAAATGCACGAGCGCTCCCGGGGTCTCTCCCTGGGATCAGTTCTGCTCCATTTGCATCTTGCACTTCATTGTCCCATTCCAGCTTTAGCCCCTGCAGTCCCACCCTGCTTGTTTTTCTCTCTCCAGCCCACGGTGTTTGTGCTCTTGGGCTGAGATTTGGRTCATTTGTCCTTGGTGCCCAGCTGGAGCAGGAATTGTTTTGTCTCCCTGCTCTGTGCACAGWGCTCAGCATCCTCCAGTATGAAGCTCAGAATGTGAAACACATAAAAGCTAATACTTAAGTCCTCAGGAGGRCCTTTGGAGAGTGCTGTATCCATGGATGCAAGCACAGCATCCTGGAGTACCCACCTCCCTCTTCCCAGTGTCCTCAGGTKTGTTCAGTGCAAGCATTTTCTCCTCACACTGCTTCTACACACCTGAGCTCACTGTGTGCTCACTGCTGGAGAAATTGGGTGGATATGTCATTGCAAACATTCCTGAAAATTCCCTTTGTCCTTTCCAAATGTCCCTGCTGTGCTGTGCCRTGCCCCTGSTACAGACTGTSGATGTGTTGAGTCTAGATTTTACAGAATCCTGAACCCTGGTACCATTTTCCATCTGAGACTGGAAACTCAGATTTTCCAAGGAGATCAAACCCCACAGCAGTCTCTGTGGAAGGAAAACTTTTCCCATTTAGCCCAAGCTGGAACTGTTAAAAGTGCTGGAAAACTTTTCTCATTTAGCTCMAGCTGGAAGTGCAAGGAGTGGCCAAATGCCAGCTCGTAAACACCAGAGGTACCAAGTGAATAAAACCCACCCTGAAGCAGAGAGGATGTGGAMTTGCAGAGCCAGGCACATCCAGGTGGGCACCCAGGAGCTCTGGGGCTGCAGGGAAGATGGACAGAGCCCACAGCCCTGAATTTTACAGCCCTTGTGTAATGCAGGGSTTTAGTGGGATGTAAACCAGGGAATGGCTCCTTGGAGAATGGGAAGKGAGATGCAAAGTGCATTGATGTGAACAGATTAAAATCAGCCCCTTGGCCTGCCAACAAATACCAATTTTAGAGCTGCTATTAAAGGAAATATATATATTATACAAATTTCTACATTAATCTAGTTTTAAGTTGGTTTATTCAGTAGCAGAACACAGGCAGGGTTTATTTCTGACTCTAGGTCAACAAAGGCTTTCAGCTTAGATGAACACACAAAAAAATAGCTTTATAATTTAGGTGGTCATTATGTGTTAGAGAGTGTCCAGGGCAGAGAATGGAGCTGGGAAGGGTTTGGAGCACCAGGAGGGGCTGAGGGAGCTGGGAAGGGTTTGAAGCTCAGGAGGGGCTGAGGGAGCTGGGAAGGGCTGGAGCACCAGGAGGGGCTGAGGGAGCTGGGAGGGCCTGGAGAACCAGGAGGGGCTGAGGGAAGCTGGAAGGGCCTGGACAACCAGGAGGGGCTGAGGGAGCTGGGAAGGGTTGGAGCACCAGGAGGGCTGAGGAGCTGGGAAGGGTTTGGAGACCAGGAGGGCTGAGGGAGCTGGGAAGGTTTGGAGCACCAGGAGGGGCTGAGGGAGCTGGGAAGGGCTGGAGAACCAGGAAGGCTGAGGGAGCTGGAAGGGCTGGAGCACCAGGAGAGGCTGAGGGAGCTGGGAAGGGGTCTGGGCTGGGAACCTCAGGAGAGGCTGAGGGAGCTGGGAAGGGCTGGAGCACCAGAGGGGCTGAGGGAGCTGGGAAGCGGTCTGGGGACACCAGGAATGGCTGAGGAGCTGGGAAGGGGCTGAGCTGGAGCAAAGGGGATCAGGGGGGACTTGTGGTTCTGCACCGCTCCTGCCAGGAGGGGACAGCCGCGGTGGATTTTGGGATCTTATCCCAGGGAACAGGGACAGGAGGAGAGGGAATGGGCCAGGGCAGGCTCAGGGTGGACAGCAGCAAGAATTTCTGCATGGAAAAGGCTGTTAAACATGGAACAGGCTGCCCAGGGAGGTTTGGAGTGCCCATCCCTGGACAGGRCACTCAGTGCTGCGGKGGGGATCGATCACAGCTTGGACTCAGTCTGGGAGATCTTTTCCAAGCTGGATATTTCTCTGTGCTCCCTCCCTGTGGATGAGGCTGCCCAGACAGGCCCTGGGCTCTGCTGTCTCAGCCCAATTGGCTTCAAGTCCTGTTCAAAGTGAGCATTGCCTTCAGGAGCAGCCCCTGTGCACCCTCCCTTGCCAGGCCTGCAAACCCTGCCTATATTTAATGARATATGAAAGCTCCTATCTCTTATTCATGGCTGCTGGAAGCTGCTCAGCAGCAGYCTTCAAACACACCCCTGCAAGCACCCCGCTCTACAATTCATGTGACAAGGAATGACATGCAAACATCTTTGAGAGTTAAGTATTTGTGTTAATTATTGAAGAGAGACATTCCAAGTGACAGAGTGGATGAATGCCTCCGGCCTTGTGGTGAGGAAAAGGAGACTTAGGGGAAGCTCWGGGAAATATTTAACTCTGGAAGTTGTGCTCATTCCAACCCCCCCTGCTGTGGTTCCACTGTCCCAGGCTGTTCCAAACCCTGTCCAGCCTGGCCTTGGACACTTCCAGGGATCCAGAGTGGCCTCAGCTTCTCTGGGAATCCCATGCCAGCTCCTCACCACCCTCACAGGGAAGAATTCCTTCAAAATATCCAACCTAAATCCTCATTTAGTGTAAAAATGTTCCTCTTTCCTATCACTATCTCCTCATGGAAAAGTCTCTCTTTTTTACAAGCCCTGTTCAGGTTCTGGAGGCCTCACTGAGATCCTTGGATTCTTCTCTTTTCCAGGCTGGACAACCCCAGCTCTGTCTCCCAGCCTGTCTCCAGACCAAAGGTGCTCCAGGCCTAAAAAAATCTCCCCACTGAGGTCATTCCTGCCAGTCCATGGGGTCTGTGCTATATTTACAAATACTGGAGTTTGGGCTCTCCTTCCAGCTGGTCTGAGGGTGTTTATCACCACATTTCAATGACAATCCTCATGGAATCCTCATGGAATTGTAGAAATACTGGGAAATATTTATAAATACTGGAGTTTGGGCTCTCCTTCCAGCTGGTCTGAGGGTGTTTATCACCACATTTCARTGACAATCCTCATGGAAACATGGAAGTGGACAAACCTCCTCAATCCTTCTTTCCAAATTTGTGTAATGATAAGGAAGAAGTTTTTGTTTCAAAGGTCTTATCAGCTGCTATTAAAATTCTTTACAAATAATTCTGTGTACTACAATGCTGTTTAAGTTTCATACCTTTTTAATTCCAGCAGGCTGCAATATTCCCAGAAATAATAAAAAAAATCAGAGCAGGGAGATCTCCTATGGCAAAATTTCCAACTCTTACAGCTCTGTTTTTTTGGAACTTATTTGAAAATCTCCCCTCTCACCACTACAGTTCCTCCCTGACACAATCTGCAGCATCTTTTATGTCATCCTGCTCTGTGACAAAGACAAAATTGTGTCTTCCAGGGAAGGAAACATCCACTGGACATGAGAACACTTTCAGGCTTTTGTAGGAGTACAACAATATCAGGAGCAGGGGGAGATGCCATAGGGAATGTGATTTTCAAACTTATTTCTTTTCTGCTTCAGTGCTTTGAGTGAATTTGTTCCCCTAATTTGATTTGTTATGTKCTTGTTGTAGTTTGAAGCCTGGTTCTCAACAATTGTAGAAATATTGAGGCCATRTCAAGTAATTTTCTGCTTTAATTTCAGAATATAACTTCTTTTATCTTCTGGTATTCAATGATAAACATCAATATCGTCATCAAGACCACTCACAAGATGGTGATGTGTGTGACAATAATGTAAATTCTATAGGATTTATATGGGAAATTGATTGAGGGGTGGCACTGTACAAAATTAGCCTGAATATTTACTTTGTGTTTTCTAATTAAGCAGTTTTCATTGCKGAATTGAAAGCAATGAAAAATTCCTCTACAGGAAATTTTTATCAAGATTCACTGTCAGTTTTTCTTCCTGAATTTTCTTCCTGAATATTAGAACTAAATCAATATTTTTGATTGTCCAAGGAGCTATAAATATATATATATATATATTTATAAGCCCACAAGTGGAAGTGCCAGAATTTATGTGGTTGTTCTTTCTAAAAGCAACCTGATAATTTGATTTATTTTGAGTTTTTCAAGGAATTGAAGTCCCTTCATTCTTCATTCTTGTGTATTTCTACATCCCTAAATAGAAATACTATGTGTTAATGACTTAAATGCACTTTTTTAATCACTGGCTCTTTAAAAAAGGGAACAAACCCAGATGTTTGGTCTCCTGGGCATCCACTGTTGGTATTTTATTGAGCTTGTAGAGGGAATAAAAATGTTTATTAAAAAATGTGTTTGCAACTTCCCACACTGATAATTTTTGGGGAMGTGTGAGGCAGTGTTATCTTTTYTGCTACCTGCCCTAGTGATATTGAYTTACAGATATCCAGGAAGAACATGATGGGGCAGGGTTTGGAGATATTTAAATATTAGGGCCTATTTAGGCTGAAGTGGTGGAACATACCCTGGTTCCTGTTATCCTGAGGAATTTTAGCAGATGTGAGAGATTTATTATGGCCACAGAAATCTTGTGGGTTTCCAGGCGATGCTTTTCATTTATTTCAATAATAATGTTTCCCAAAGGATCCAGGCTGACCCAGGAGAATGAAATGCAGGATTTTCTCAGCCAYGAGCACAGATTGTGCCAGGAAAACCTTTTCTCCACACCAATTTTTCCATGGGTTGGAAGCTGCTCCGTGCACTTGGACTCTGTCAGGAATTTTAGCTCAAGTTTAGGAAASCCTCTGTGTGTTTGGAATGCCATTCATGGAAAGGATTCCATTTTGTTTTGATGTCCCCAAATCCCACATTTGTCAGTCCTAAACTTTTACAATTCCTGGGCATTCTGTGAATATCAGCTTTTAGTGGAGCCTCCCATGGGGCATTCCCATCTGTGGCTTTGTCAGGACATCCCTAAATCCCCAAATTCAACTTTGTGCTGAATGCAGTGGGAGATGAGAAGATTCCCTGTCTGGATTTCTGATTCCTTGTACCCCTAAATCCCCAAATTTGAGTTAGTACAGAATGCAGTGGGAGATGAGAAGTTTCCCTGGCTGGATTTCTGATTCCTTGTGTTTAGGAGCTCCAGTAGTAAACAATTCAACTCCACCCACCTGAATTTACCTTTTGTGTCTTACATTAATTATTATTAATTTTTAACTTATGTTTACCAGGCAATTACTGAAAATCATGGAATGGTTTGGGTTGGAAGGGACATTAAAAATCACCTTGATCCAACCTCCTCTTATGGGCAGGGAAATTTTCACTTGACCAGRTTGCTCCAAGCCCTGTCCAATCCAATTTCCATTCTAATCAGTATCAATCTCAATTATTCTACATCCAGGGAATTACTGGAATCCCAACAAAAGGATCAGTCTTTACTCACTTTTCTTCCTTTGCCATTGTACAAAAGCTCCTCAGTGCTGTGCTGGCTTTCAATAAGGAATGAAGCTCCAATTGTCTGTGAGGAGCTGATATATCAATTTAAATATATTTGGCCATTAATTAAGTCCCCTTCTTTTTGCATGCAAATGGATTTCTCTCCAGGGAATTAATTACAGAACAAATTTCAAGCTAATCTATCTTTGCAGTCCAATGCAATATTGTGCTATAAAACCCACTCTCAAAATGAAGCTGCTTCCATTTAATGAATTGCTATCAAATTTTTCTAAACAATTTGGCACAATCCAGTTAAACAAAACCAGGAATCTGCCTGGAACTGACTTCTCAACATCCCAGTGCAGTGGCTCTGGGTGATAGGATTGCTCAGGGATTTTGGAGAGGAGCTGATGGATTCAGAGATGGTTACGTGGGGTTTTTTAAATGGCATATTGAAACCTGGATTTAATTTGGAWTTTTTTATATTATTGACTGTAATAGTAATTTTTCCATGGGAGCAGATTAAAGCCCATGCTCACAATTTATTTTTTTTTAATTCTGCCATGTCCATTTTCTAAAAAAATTCATCTTCCAATAATCCTTCTGTTCAAACTGGTAGTGATTATTTTTCTCAGGGCATGAATATCCTTTCTAGAGCAATTCCTCTTCTCCTGGAATGAGGACTAATTTAAAAATAAAGTTTATCCATGTACTTATATTTAGTAATGTCAGGAACAGTTAGGCTGGGTGAGACTTTACTTTCTGACTCATCCACCTTTCTTTAAAGACAGAGAAAACTCTTTGKGTGTCCTAGATTGATACCAGAACCCTCCATTCTTGGCAAAATTTTATGCTCTGGAAGGAAATTAGGATGGGCATGTATTTTTTATTTCTTTGGAAATATTATGGCGTTGTCTAATAGTGATTATTGGTGTGAAGACCAGTGCAGGTGCAAATCCCTGCCAAGCGCCAGGAATGCCACCAGCCATTCCCACTCTCCTGCCAAGCCCAAAGGACAGGGGATKATCAGAGCTGCTGCTCTGGAGGGATGGCAGCACGAACACCCAGCACCAGTGCAGCCCCTTCTGTCACAGTCTGGATGGGTGTGAGCTCACTGGAAAACATTTTTCCCCCATCTGATTTATTTTGGCTCTGAGCATTGACCTTTAGGCAACTTTATCAAGTGGAATCACTCTCCTGATTTGCTGCTGCTTTTTAACAGCTTTCTGTTTCACTTGTGTTTTCCTCCCYGGCAAAGGTTAAGTGGAGGTGACCCCAATCACATTTCTCTCATTCCCCTCTTCTCTCTGTCCTGGCACCTCTCTCCTCCAAGGCAGGGTTTATCATTGCTGATCTCATTTTGTTTGGGTAATAACACAGGGCCTGCTCTTCCATTTCCTTCCCTATCACTCTCCCAGCCCCAAAGCCGTGTCCTCTGTCACTCTGTTATCACTCCTAAAACAACTCCAAGTGAGTGACTAAAAGATTTGTTTGTAAATGGGTGCTTAAAGCTGTTTTTTAAAGCACAGTTCATGGCAATTCAGCGCTCACAGTTTTTTGGAGCTTTTTTCTTGTGGGAGTTTGTGGAGTTAGCTCTGCTGACTTCACCTTCACTTATTAATTTGTGGTTTTTACCTGCCTGGAGRAGAGGAGGTTGTGTGGAATTGCAGAGCAACCTTTCAGGGTCTGAAGGGACTGAGAGAGGGACTGTTCATCAGAAACTTGTTATGAGGAAAGGGGGAACAAATTTAACCAAAAGAGGAGTAATTTAAGTTGGAGATATGGATGGAATTGTTCCCTGTGAGGGTGGCACAGGTACTCAGAGMAGCTGTGGCTGCTCCTGGATCTCTGGAAGTGCCCAAGGCCAGSKTGGATGGGGCTGGGAGCACCTGGGACAGTGGAARGTGTCCCTGYCATGGCAGGGGTGGAATGAGATGATCTTTAAGGTCCTTCCACCCCAAACCATTTTGGGRTTTTATGATTAAAATAAACGAGGTCATAGCACCTGACAGCAATGCTCAGTTTGTTCAGCTGTGCTGGCTGTCCCTTGTTCCAACAGCTGAAAAGTTTCAGATTTATTTCYCCTACTTTGAGGGCAGTTTTCTTTTTCTTATCAGTACAAAAGTCAAGTGAAATCCTGCACTTATTTCTACTGTGGGGCAAAACTACCTYGAGCCTTGAGGGAAAACCCTGAAGRGTCCAGGATATGCTCTGCACTCAYCTTGGGGCARTATACTTTAAGCACCTTCAGRTAGAAGTGATATCTAAAAGAACAAAAATAAAAAATCTACATCTGGTTCAGCCTTGAAGACAGAGAGGCTCACAGAGCATCAGGAGCTGTAATAAAGCTGGAAGTTTTAGTAGTTATCTGGAGAAGTGAAAAGGTTGTAAGGACAGAGCAGGAGATGGTGCCCTGGTGAGAGAAAAATAGCTTTTCTCCAGGACATGTTTAGTGTGTTGTGACCCCAGGAAATCGTGGAAAAGCAACTCAAATGCAGCTTAGCATTGTGGTTGTGATGTAAAACAGGAAATAATGCTATTAAAATATGGATCTGTGTGAATAAATGCATATATACAGACAAATACATGAATATGCACATATTTAKTTGCCTGAAGGGGGTACCAGTGGAGATGAAACTGCTCAGATGCTGCTCACCAAATATAAACAGAGTGGAAAGGAGGTCTGGGGCTTTGCAGGCACAGGAGGAATTTGCAGCTGCAGCTCTGTGAGGTAATGTGCTGGTCTGATTTCTCAGCTCTTGGGCTGCTTGGACAATTTTATAGCTGTGGCCTCTGACAAAATGGATGAAAAGGTAATTTTGCAAAGCTGGAAAATGAAACGTGAAAACGGTGAGGGGACAAATTGAGATGGACAACAGTCAGCAAAGAGAATCATGGATTGTTTAGGCTGCAAAAACCCTCTCAGATCGAGTCCAACCACGACCCCAACAYTTCCAGCTCCTGCACTAACCCCACACCCACACATTCCTGAGCCCTCCCAGGGATGGTGATTCCACCACTGCCCYGGGCAGCCCCTCCAATTCCTGACATCCTTTTCAATGTAGAAATTTTCCTTAATGACCAACCTAAAGCTGTCCTGGCACAGCTTTTCCTCTTCTTTTACCTTCCATTCCCTGGGAGGAAATACCAACCCCACCTGGCTGTGTCTCAGCTTTGGCACTCACAACTTTCCTCAGCAGTTGGAAATCTTTATTTTCCTTCTGTTTTTCCTCATTTCAAGTCAGTGTTGGAGTGGTGCTGTGTGGGCAGCAGGAGGAAGGAGGGAAGATGTGTTAGAGCAGCCCAGCAGGGAGCAGAGGGATGGACTGACGTCCACAGAGTGACAACAGCCAAATGATGCCAATCAGAGCCCAGAGCATCCTGTGTTTAGGWAATAAACTGCTTTGGGAGGTCGAAAAATGAAACAAAACACGGCAAACATGACGGATATTTTCTAAGCAGAAAGTGGATGGCAGGCATTGGGTAGAAAGTAATCGTAGTTTCATTTTTAAATGGGATAATGAAGTGTGTGCCTCTGAAAATATGAGAATTACCTCCTTGTGCATAAATGGGCAGTCTAAATAAGACTGGGAATTTTGTAAAAATTGAAATTTTAAGCAGAGCTTCTTAAAATTAGATATTAAAAAGTCTGAGAATATGCGTTGTTTGTGTGAGTTTGGGTCGTTTGTGGTGAATCTTTGGTTTCTGTTTCTTAGATGAGAACCTTCTAGAAGAAATGGGATTGGATGCAGATCAATTGCTGCATAAAATCRTAGAATGGCTTTGCATGTAGAGATTTAGGTTTACATTGCTTTAATTCACAATTTTCTTATGAAATCTATTTGTCCTGTTCACAAAATTTTGTTTCGAACGCCTGCTTCTAATTAAAAATTCTGTTATAAATTTTACTGAATATCTAATTACTAAAATTGAAAATATGTGCATGCAGCCACCACTGATTCCAACCTCACTAAAGTTTAATTATAATTGGTGGAGCTTACCCAGAAATGCCATATCTGCCCTTGATTTGCAAGAGCCAATTTTGGCCAAAAGAGGTGATWGAGGTAAAATATCCAATTTGGATGGAAAGACCAATGTGCTCTTAATTTGTCTCCTTTGAAAGCAAAGTAAAATTTCCATAATTTCTTTACAGAGGAACAATGAGAGATCCCTAAGAAATTTTTTAAGAAGTGAATTTTAAAAATAAAATAATACACTTAACTCCAGCATTTCCCCAAGGAATGCTTTTTATCTTCTTTCAAAATACGTACCTGCATTTAATTTATTTAAAAGACCTCTTTGATTTTCYACTCTTTCCCTTTGGAGGAACTTCAACCATGAATGATAAATCAGGATGTTGAAAAGTTTTCTTATCACTTTTAGACCTGAAGGGTAATGGATGTTTCAAGAAACAATGCCAAAAGCTACTTGAAAGGCAGAATTAAAAATAAATAAAAGAAAAAAAGATGAGAGAGGGAACCTCCCCTGTGGGTTTATGTCCTTTTGATTTATCTGGAAGAAAAGCTGAGTTCTTGTGACAGGAGGGAGAAGGGCTTTAAGTGCCTCCTCTTAACCTTGGGATATTCTGAATTTTCAGTGGTGAGTGCATGGGATAGAACATAAGAACTTGTTGGGTGATAAAAATCTGATTTTCCTTTTAGTTTCTGCTGGTCTTCTTTCTCTTTGTGGTTTCCATCAATAAATGCAAGATGGAATTTCTCCTGGAATGAAGTCATCCTCTAATAAACYAGAGTTTGGGTGTTTTAAGGATATTTGTGCAATGAGTGAGGCATTTGTAGGATTTACCTGTGTGCTTTAGGGATATAACTGCCACAAAGGAATATCCTAAATTTACAGCTAATTTTTTATCCTAAATTTGTAGGATTTACCTGTGCACTTTAGGGACGTAACTGCCACAAAGGAATATCCTAAATTTACAGCTAATTTTTTATCCTAAATTTGTAGGATTTACCTGTGCACTTTAGGGACGTAACTGCTTCAAAGGAATATCCTAAATTTACAGCTGATGAGGAGCAATGTGGTGGCGTTCACAGGGGCCCCAGGACAAGGGAAGAGATGAGAATCTTGACTCCATGTTTCAGAAGGCTGATTCATTATTTTATGATATATATATATATTATTATTAAAAGACAATTATATACTAAAACTATACCAAAAGAATAGAAGAAAGGATTTCATCAGAAGGCTTGAAAGGAATAGAAAGGAATGGAATGATAATAAAATCTTGTGACTGCCCAGAGAGTCCGAGCCAGCTGACTGTGATTGGCCATTAATTAGAAACAACCATATGAGACCAATCACAGATGCACCTGTTGCATTCCACAGCAGCAGATAATCATTGTTTCCATTTCATTTCTGAGACCTCTCATCTTAGGAGAAAAAAATCCTAATGAAAGGGTTTTTAATAAAACACGTCTGTGACAGAGCAGCTCCCCTCAAYGCCCTCCCAGCTGAGCCATCCCAAGCCATTTCCTCACAGGAGGATTTTCTCTCTTTACAGCTTTAACTTTCCCCTTGGCCCTCCCAGGGGATGGAATTTGGTGCTGCCCTCGTGTCTCTGTGTCCATCCCCTGTGGGTGGCAGGCTCAGGGYTCCCTGTGGGACATTCCCTGCATGCAGAGCCCATTCCTGCTGGGATCCCACCCGTGTCGGGCTGGCAGCTAACACCGAGGATCCCTCACCTCCCTGCCCTTTCCCAGAGCTGCTCACAAAGACTCATTTCATTCTAATAAGGCAGATGACATTTCCAGCAACCCTTTCCAAGCAGATTCCCTGCAGGGAACTTGAGATTTGATCTAGGCCTTGTCAGTTTTTGCTCTCTTTTGCATCTTCTTTGACCACTGSCCCCTAATTTGGTTGGCCCCCAGGGGTGTCCTGAGCCAAGGAAGGTTTTTTTGTGACAGCTGTGCTGCTGCTGTCCCTTGGCTCCTTGTCCAAACACTTGGCTGCACTTTTGCTTCAATGGAAGCCACAAATKAACTAATTTGCATCTCACATCAATTATATTATTTGGAATAATGAAATGTCTGAGTGCTTTCATTCCCAAATCAAACTGTGCTCCTCCAGGTGAGAGAGATTGTGCTGCACGTTAGAAATGTTGGCTGTGCCCCACTCCTGAGCTCTGGCATTTGGGAAATCAAACCTGAGAGCCCTCAAATTTCCAGCASAGACTCACTGATGCTTTTGACTCCCTCTCCCATCGTGTCAGCCCTGCCAAACTTCAGACTTGCTAATCAGAGCAAAGGGTTTTCTTTCCTTTGGCTGMATTTTATTTACTGTCCTGACATGTAAAATTCATCTCTCGCCCTGATGCCCCTCTAGTTTTACATAAAGGCTCCAGAAGCCARCATTTCTGCCATTTCAGACTAGCAGGCCTTTGTCTGTGTAATTTTTGGCTTCAGTTTGCACACAGTGAGGACCCAAGGAGAGTATTGCTTGTTAGCCATCACCCTCATCAATAGTGACAGTAYTTTAGTTTGCATGCTGATGCTATTGATTAGATTTGAAGAACTTTAGGACTAAATTCAGAATCTCAAAGTAGCTGAGAACTACTTTAAGATTCTCTCCTAGTTTTGATTTGTTGTTTGAACTTGTCTTCCCTTTCCCCATCCATATGTTGGATGCTCCTTGTTTCCTTCCAACCATTCAAATTATTCAGGCATAAGAAYTGAATGCCATAATGGCTCAGCTACAAGAGTTTTACATTAGCCAAAATATGAAAAGCAGATTTATAGTAGTTCCTCTAAAGCCAGAGATGGTAAATTGTATTGACGTGCAGTGTTTAGGGAAATCTTTCTTTACCAGTGTCCATTTGTGCAATGTAAACTGATTCCTTTGCTCCCCTCTCATGAGAGCATGTTCCATTCAGGGAAATACATTAAGGTTTAAATTATTCAGCGTGCTTTGCTTTGAATGCTCTGAAATCAAATTCAAATCTAGCAAATAAATCCCTCCTTATGTATTAACAATGGAATAAATACGAGTGTTTTGCCAACAGAAATTATTCTTCATCGGGATTTTTCTGTTTGTTCGGTTTTGACTTGCCAGAGCAAAGCGGGGCTCTGAGTTTGCTCTGCATCCCAACTTCTGTTTGGGKGTGCCTCTTTACCCTGACCTGGGGAAGATTTTTGTGGCAGGATGTTCTCCCTCCTCTCATTTCATAACAATGTGTGTTGTTGTCAAGGGCTTGGTGATGGAAGAGAAYAATACACAAGATTTGTGACATGAACCTGTAGCGGACTCAGCAATACTCTCCAGAGTAATGGGGAAAATTCTGAAGGCAGCTTGGCCTGAAGATAACTTCTTTTGTTGTCTGAATAAGTGTCTCAAAAAACCTGAGTAGATGTGACACTCATGATAGGTATGATGGTCAAAGGTTGGACTTCATGATATCAGAGGTTTTTCCCAAACCTTTATGATTCTTTAAGCAGTTGCTTCTCAAAAGGCCTCAAATGTTTCAGAAATTATAGGAAATGAGTAACATCCCCAGAACTCCTCATGGTAACATCACATCTGTGATGGATTTCTCAGYAAAATTGGTTTTATAGGAGAAGGTGCTACAGAGCAAAAGGCAGGGCAGAGTGAGGGGTGAAATCTCCTGAGCTGCTGGACCAGCCTGAGATGGTCCCACTGTGGCTTTGGACCTCAGCCTTCAGCTGCAGAATTAAAGATTTCATGGCAATTCTGGATTTTATGGAAATAGCTCAAGTTTGGAGTAGATTAAGAGCTAGAGAAGGTTTTTTGGGAATCCTTGAGGACTTGTGACCAGGAGCTATTTAACTTTCAGTCCCTGTGTTAACAGAGCCTAAACAGAGAGCTGTGGCCTGGGAATGGGGGTGATTTATGACCTGCTAAACTTAAGGAAGATTTTTTGGGGTTTCACTGCAGATGTGTTTATTCCATGGCCAGAAATCCTGGGATTCCTGAGATGAGGATGGTGGAGCTGGGAGTGCTCTGCATGTTGCAGAATTACTGTAATTGCCACTATAATTACTCCCAACTGCTTCTTTTCCTCCTTTCCCTTTTTTCCATCTGAACAAAATTTGCTGCCCTCGTGTCTCAAAAATTGGCRTTTTGCTGTGTAAAATGAACTTCCACTGCAGAGAAGAGGTGACACCTCTGCCTCATTGGTGTTAAACAGATTGTTTGATGTATCCACCTTCATTTCCTTGAGCCTCACTGTCAGCTTTTATCCTTCTCTGACCTTCTGCCAGTTTATGCAGAGTTTCAAAGCTAATCATATCTGCTAGAAATCATATGCTGTGCTTCAAATCACTCCAGAACAGGTCGGAATTCAGCTGGAAAATTGAGGAGACTGTTAACTTTATGCAACTTAACAGTGTTCCTAAAAGAGTAAAATATATGTTGGTTTTATGGGAAATCTTTGTACAAYGTTTCACGTCCCTTCCATGATCAGWGTAAGAATTTGTTCTGCTTTGTAATTCCATAATAATCCATGGATTTTCAGYCAGTTCAATGAATCCAAGTTGTGGAGAAGTCTGATGGTGTCTCAAGAGTGTGGGAGTCAYTGGAAGAAAACAAATGGAAGGAAATTTGGGGTAGGATTGGAGTGTTTGAGGTTTGTGTTGGAGCAGCCCTGGGCAGGGTGTGATAACTCTTGTCTGGAGTGAAAATGACTTGGGATAAACATTTTGGTTTGGTTGCATGTGTCCACTTAGTATGGAATGGATTTATTCCATTTACCATGCTGTGCCCACACTCAGCACAAGACTCCAGCTCGTGCTCCCTCTCCAGAGCCTGGTGCTCCCACTCCCAGGGGCAGGAAAGCAGCAGGTTGCTGCTCCAAAGCCTCTGGCTTCTATWTCAGCCCCTCAATAAATAAAAGAGACTCTCTGAGTTTATCACAATCTCACTCTTTTGGTAATTATTGATTTTGGAAGGGCAGACACTTTCAAAAGTTACCAGTTTTTAATTCCAAACATTTCTCTTCCATTGGCTTTTTTCCCCCCCTTCAGTTTCTGCAGCTTTAAAACATCTCCAGCTTGCTATAAATTCATTTTTTTTAAAAGATATGATTTTAATTACTTTTGATAAGGAAGAAATCCTCAGGCTCAGTACTAAAACCTAATTCCTTCCTTAGTGAAACACCTGATTATTCATTACCAGCTGCAGTCACCTGCAGAATTTTGGGGGCAGCCAGCCCAGCCCAGGGTCCCCAGTCCTGTCCAGTCCTTTTTCCTGTGGAAAAAGATGGTTTTCCTTGGAAAACCCAGTGGGTGCAGGAGGTTTAGTCCAGACTAAACCCCATTTCTTGAGCGCAGTCTGGGCAGTGCTACAGCAAGCCCAGAGTCCTGTGGCTCTCCAATGTCTCTCAGTGAATAATGAAACCTCATTTCAGTTTCCTTCAYGCCCAAAACTGCACAAGAGCCTCTCACAAAGCTCTTGGGGGAATTTGGCAACAGCCCCACAGCCATGAAAAGGACAAAAACTTCGAAGTGAGTGTCATGTTTGTAGATGAATTTTATTTTGTTCAAATRCACGACAACTCTTTCCAGATATTGTCTGTAGGTTACAGGCTGCTCCCTCTTCAATATTGCCAMGGCTGTGAATTGCACCTTGTGGGTTTTTTTCCTAGTCCATTCACTGCTGTGGGCACTGAGATTGATGCATTTTCTGATTTTTATTTTTTTTTATTAAGTCTGTAATATGTTGGCCTTCCTCAGGTTCTTATCCTGACACTGATATCTGTCCCTKTGTTTCCAGAGTGTCCCAAATTGCTCATAGCCATAGAGATATCACTTTGCTTGCTCTTCTCTCCTGTATTTATTCCTTCTTTAGGGCACTATTGTTGATGCTCACAGGTTTTAGTGTCGCATTTTTGCTGACAACTCCCAAATCTATTTTTCYATCTGTACCCACTGACCCTGTCCTGGCTCTCCCTTTGCTGTGCCTGATTGCCTTCATGACATTTCTGGTCTGAACTGATGCCATCAAACTTTCTCAAGTTGAATTGTAGCTTAAAGAACCGTCTCAGTATTACTTTTATATCTGTATTTCTTTTTTTTCCATTGACTTTGGTGGATGCAGAAAAATCTCTCATGATTTCTCCTAAGGTCTGTATCTAATATCAATAAATTATTAGTGTTTCATCATGGAAGTCTTAATCGCAATTAGTGTTTAATAAACTTACAATCCTCATAATCAAATCAATGAATATAGGCAACTGGAATTTCTTCAGTGGATAAGGATGTTGACCTGTTAGAAGTGTGTGTCTGTTTTGAAGGGCAGTTCAACATAAACCTTTAAATAATAAAATTCAGGAAATCTTTATGGGCACATGAACCAAGGCCCCCAATTTGCCTGCCCAGCAGATTCTGTGTGTACCACATCTCCCTGGGACCCAAAATAAAAGTGACACCCTCAGAAATTGCTGAAAATCCAGGAAACACCTGAGCTGCCTGCAGAGAACATCTGGTTTGGAATTGTTTTGCTGGAAGTTCAAAGCACTGRCCAAGAAGCCCAGGATCCATAGAAATGAGTGGGAATGACTGTTCTGAAGGGTTGGCTCCAGGGGTGGGTAGCTTTAGGAAATGACAGGGTCTGGTTTGTGGGAATTCATGCACAGTCATTCAAAAAGACTGAGAAGCCTGATGAGTGTTCCTTTCTAAACTATTTTCCTTTTAAAAACGCCAAGGATTTAGTTTGTAATGCTGAGGTGATCAAATCCAAGTTCTATTTTATGATTTCCTATGTGGTTAAAACAAATTTTCTTTACATTTTCCACCTTTGCTTCAGTCTTTACCCTTATCTCCTCCTCTGCTGCTCTCTCCCCTGTCTCTCAAGCCTATAACAGAATTCCTTATCTCATCACCCCCTCTCTCTGCTGTGACTTCTGAGAAGAAAAGGTTGATCCAACGTTTATACCCTTTGCTTCCATAGCAATTTGCTSCTTCTGGGGCTTCTCTTTGGCTTCCCAGCTCTGGGGTTAACACCCAGCTCCTTTTGGAACACTTCCTTGGACTTCCATTGTACTTCTGAACATCCAAGCTCAGGACTACCCAGGCTTTAGGATACTTGAACACAATCAGAAAAGCAGCTTCTAATCAGTATCAGCCCATACCAGGAAGCTTTATTACTCCAAGAATTATGCTTAAAATTAAGAGTTTAGAAGGGAAAGAAGAGTTAGGAGTTCAGGGTGGTTTAATCTTGTTCTGAGGAGAGCTGGAGGGCAGAAGTTGTGCCCTGCAAGAGCTAACCTTGTAATCCTCCTGAAAACCTGGAGAGCTGACATGAGGGCAGAAGAAAACCTCTTCATGCCTGGAAATAACCACAGAAAAGCTTTTATTTCTGCAGTGAATGTCACTGCTTGGGAGCTGTTCCTGCAGGGACAAAGGGAAAGTGACTTTTGACCTGGGCAGATAGTGATGGGAAAAGGAGGAATGGTTTTCAAGTGAAAGAGGAGAGATTTAGATGGGATTTGGGGAGGAATTCCTGGCTGGGAGGGTGGGGAGGCCCAGAGCAGCTGTGGCTGCCCCTGGATCCCTGGCAGTGCCCAAGGCCAGGCTGGACACTGGGGCTGGAGCACCTGGGACAATGGGAGGTGTCCCTGCCATGGCAGGGTGGCACTGGATGGGCTTTGAGGTCCTTCCAACCCAAACCATCCTGGGATTCCATGATYTCCATGATCCAGCTTCCATCCTTTTGGACTGGACATTGACCACCTGTCCAAATGTACAACAATTAAGTCAYTTCTGGTTGATTTGGGCAGCTGTAGGTCTGGAAATCTCCCCAGATGGTAACAAAATTCCTTCCCTCCATCTCAGCATCAATTACTTCACCAGCGTGCTTAACACTTTCCTTTCTCTGAGATAAGTTATCCTTCCTCAATCTTCTCATGAATTTACACTTCATGGCTCCCAAAAATGACGATGACACACCAAACACTYGGCTGCTGAGCAGATTCCAAACCGATGGCAATTGTTTGAAAATCCCTGGAATTTAATTACACCGCGTTTAAGCGCCTCGGAAAGTGACGGCTGGAAATGATCTCGACAGAATGTTTACAAATGGGCACATAAATCTGGYGTGGAGCTGGGCTCCTTGCAATGCTGGGCTCGTCTCTGTGCAAAGGCAGCTTCCAGCACAGCCTGCCTCTGATAATTGCATTTTGCCTTAATAAACACAAATGGGACGGATGCTTATTTTTAATTATGTTAATGCTTCCTTTTTTTGATGCATCTCACTWGTGCTGTGCATAGAGGGATGCTTGGCTTTTTTATTCCATGGAGAACACCTCTATGTTCAGAATTAGGGATGGTCAAAAGAAGGAGCAAATTTTTGTCCTTTTTGTGTAAAATYTGGGGTACCTTTCAAACCCATTTTATCCTCATGAGATTTCTCCAAGGGAATGGAATTTATTGCACATCAGAGGGATGGTTTATATTTATTCAGMAATTTCCACTCTAGRTTTTGTTCRTAYGAGATGTGTCACTGTTGTGTGTRGGAATATGKGAAATACGGGATATCAGAGTGTGACAGGACACAGGGAGTGGCTCCCAGTGCCAGAGGGCAGGGATGGATGGGAATTTGGGAAGGAATTCCCCCCTGGCAGGGTGGGCAGGCCCTGGCACAGGGGCACAGAGCAGCTGGGGCTGCCCCTGGATCCCTGGCATTGCCCAAGGCCAGGCTGGACACTGGGGCTGGGAGCACCTGGGACAGTGGGAGGTGTCCCTGGGACAGGAACTGGATGAGCTTTAAGGTCCCTTCCAAACCATTCTGTGATTGGTTTTAAGGGCCTGGATCTAACCAAAAATCTCTATTTTCCCTCTCAATTTTTCTTTGTCTGACACATTTTTAAAGCTGAGGGAGTTAAGGTTAGACACACTTCTACTAATGGGCTTTTTGACAGTATTTTAAGTGCTTTCCTAAAAAAAAAAAAAACAAGAAGAAAAGAAAAAGAAAAAACCAAACCCAGTAGAGAGGATAATGCCAGGGGTTTATCAATGTAAATTGGCTTTCTGGGTTCAAATTAACTTCTCAGAAATGCCACAAGACAGCCACAAGTGAAAAGCAGTTCTGTCCCAATTAGACAGAATTTGCTCTTGGTTGCTATATTTTAGGGGAAAAAAAGGACATTTAAATCCCTTATTTTAAGACTCAGAGTAAGAAAAATTAGTCTTTCAAAATCATTCATAACCCTTTCCATCCAAAGGAAATAAAAAGGAGCACAAACTTTCTCCTGGAGAGTTCAGAGGCATCACTTTTAACTTGATTTGTGACAATAGAAAACTCTATTGACCAGTTCAAGCTGAGGACTTGGAAGGAATGCTGGGATCTCCATCCTGGCCTATTTTTATCCCCTACTAAGTTTATTTTTAGCTGAAGTWGAATTTTGCTGAATTTTGTGTCTCTGCAGCCTTTTATTGTTGTTATTTCAGGTGTGAAAATCCCYAAATATTTGGACAATGAAATCCATAATAAAAAGAGGAAATATTCTGATTTCCAAATGATTTTCCAGTGCAACAGAGAGTAATATTTGGGATGAGTAGGAAGTTACTCATGGGTGTATCTGCCACAGTTTTTTGCTCTTTGTTATCAGCACGTGGCACTCTTTGTATTCTTTGGGGATTTGTGGGAATTAACTGAGAAGTTGAGTGGTAGGATAAAAGGCCTGCTGTAAAAAATTCCTTGAAAATGTGTCAGAGGAATTTCTGCAATTCCACAAAACTCCAGGGAGTTCATTGTTCCTGCCCCAGAGAGGGCAAAACTGGGGTGCTGAAAAAATTGGGTTAAAATGTTGTGTTAAATAGTCATGAATACTCCTCTGTTTGTTATATGTGTTATTAAATAATTTTTGTAATGTATTCACGGGGGGAAAAAAATGGTGCCATTCCCCAGTTTTGATGGGATTCCTCAGAGCACAGCAGTGCAGGGTGGTTTATCTCATTATCTCATTAGACCTGGCTTTATATCAGCAGCAATTTGGATTAAACCAATGTGCTCCCTGAGTCAAGAGACCTGGCTTCAGAAATGCTGAATTTAAAAGTTATCTTGGCTTTGGTTAATTTTCCTGGCTTGGGTAARAATTAGTTTTGATTAAGAAAAGGGTTTTTCTCTCCTTTCACCCCATAGATTGGGAAGAGTCTAATCCTGGAGTGTGTTGGAAGCTGGGAAGGGCCTCAGCCACCTTTGGGGCAGCAGTGCCAGGTAGAATTCAGGTAGAATTCAGGTAGAATTCAGCAAATGCCTGAAAATCTTTTTGGTTTATCCAGTGTGAGTGTGCAAAAGGGAAATACTGCCTGCTGCTAATGCTTGTCACTCACCTGCCACGTCCCTGTCCTGCTTCCAGCGCTGCTGATCCCTTCTGCCCCTCATCCCTCCCCTCTGGATGGAGTGGTGGCCTCTGGATGAGCCCCTGTAATTCCATCCACGCTGGGATGCAGAGGTTAAGTGGGAATCCTTTGGCTGGCTGTCAAAAGCAACTTTCCTTCCAAGAGGCAGCTCTTAAATGTACCTTGGGAAGGAGTTGTTGCTCATCTCTGTGGCTGATGATGGGCAGTGCTTAACACAGCTGCTGGAATGTGTTTGGGGTTGGTTTTTTTTTTCCTTCCACAGAGGGAATTTTCATCTTTCCACAGCTGAGAGCTCTGTGGCAGCACATGGTGAACTCACACAACCTCCCATCCCTGTCTGCTGGTATTTCATTGCTGACAAAAATGCTCTGATGTGCCAACACCAGCAGTGAACACAGAGAACAAAATGTGTTTACCCTTTTAGTGTGTTTTATCAGCTCTATTGATTTCTTGATAGAACATCCCCAAGATCTCTCTGTTACAGAGCACAGCAGCCTCACGTGTTCCAGAGTTTTCTCCCATGTGCCCCACTGGGAAAAATCCCAGAGCCTTGGAGGGCTAAATCCTRATTTCAGGTGCTCTGTAGGGAAGGCAGCTTGGTGTTGTGTGTCCACAAGGAAATGTGATTATTCCTGCCCCTTCCAGGGGCTTGGAGCAACCTGGGACAGTGGAAAGTGTCCCTGTGTCTTGGTTTGAAAAGCCAGGTGTCTGCTAAGGAAGGCAGGAGCCTCTCCTGAAATGGAAAATGTAAATCCCCCTCCCTCTGAATTATTATAATTTTGAAATTAAGGGGCTCTTAGGTAAAGATATGGGAGTAGGAATAACAGTTATTTACTAGGAAAATTAAAATAAAAATGCAGTGATACAAAAAACCACTGCCAGAGTGAGAGCATGCCCTGCCCCCCTGTGTGTCAGGGGGTGGCACAGCCCCATCCCATGGGGGCTCAGCCCTCCTGCAGTGCCAGCTGTGCTTCTGCTGCAGCAGGGATCCTGCACAAGGGGGGAGTTTTCCTCTGCAGCTCCAGGGCTGCTGGAGATGGGCCTGGGCTCCTCTGGGAATGCAGGGCAGCAGGAAGCTGCTCCTCTGGGAATGCAGGGCAGCAGGAAAGCTGCTCCCTCTGGCAATGCAGGGCAGCAGGAAGCTGCTCCTCTGGGAATGCAGGCAGCAGGAAGCTGCTCTCTGGGAATGCAGGGCAGCAGGAAGCTGCTCCTCTGGGAATGCAGGGCAGAGGAAGCTGCTCCTCTGGAATGCAGGCAGCAGAAAGCTGCTCCTCTGGAATGCAGGGCAGCAGGAAGCTGCTCCTCTGGGAATGCAGGGCAGCAGGAAGCTGCTCCTCTGGAATGCAGGGCAGCAGGAAGCTGCTCCTCTGGCATGCAGGGCAGCAGAAAGCTGCTCCTCTGGCAATGCAGGGCAGCAGGAAGCTGCTCTCTGGAATGCAGGGCAGCAGGAAGCTGCTCCTCTGGAATGCAGGGGCAAAGGCTGCTGTGCTGTCCAAACCTCAGATTGGATCCAGGTAGGAATGCTTGGCTCCTCCCCTGGGCGGAAGCATCTCCCCATGGGATGATGGAATTGGATCAGCCATGCAGGGACACTCAGTGGCCATGGACGGAAGAAATTAATAATTAATGGCCCATGAACAGCAGAGATCTCCTGGAGGGGGATTTGGTGTGGGAGAGATAAAGAAAACTGCCCAAAGAACAGCAGAGAACTGCCCCAGCTCTGACAGATGGGAATTGAACACACACCCAGGCCCAGATGCATTTCCAGCCTAAGACACCCTGCCATGGCAGGGATTTGGAAAAGTTGAACTTGAAGGTCCCTTCCAACCCAATCCATTGGTATTGTGTGTATGCATTGCTTATTYACCACTAATTATATAYAAAATKGTGATCTTATRTTGTTTAAATACTGAACTTTACAAGATTATGTAAACCTAAAAGAAGTTTCACCAAATAACCAATTAGATGGATCAACTAKGGATGTTGTATTAGTATTTTTATTTTTTATGATATTTTYCTGCTGGGAACTCA
>NDFG01000007.1:2749448-2770264 GCA_002167245.1 Sporophila hypoxantha
TGTAAAATCTCTATGAATTATCGAATTATAGGTCCCATCATCAAAAGCRGCTTCCTTGGAGGTAGAAAGAAAGAAAACAGCTGGACAGACATAATTTTGGAGGGGAAAAAAGCAGATGTTTCRTCTCATGACAGGAAACTCAGGGGAGCTCAAACCTCTATTAATAAATATTTCTGAGTCCTGAGACTTGGTAATGAAGCTGAGAACTTCCTTTTGAGCCAAAGAYTGCATTTAATCCATATTTCTTCAAACATGCTCCTTTATTACAAATATCTACTCCTGGCCCCTGTGCCAATAAAAAAAATCTTAAAATTCTCCAACATAACTTTTTGCTGCTCTCTTTTTCTTTATTGCTCAAGATTTGCAGTAGCAAAATATCAAGGTCCAGCTTTCATAAACATAAGGATTGGAGGCATTTTTGGGGGGGATTTTTTTGCAAAAGTCTCTTTAGGCTTCTGTTTTTGGGTGCAACAAAAAAACCAAACCAACTTTCAAACTCCTGGAGGAATTTGCTGATTTTCAGCATCCAGGCCCAGGCAACTTTTAGGGTTTGTGATTTTAAGGGCAGCATTTTTAATTTAACAACGTCCATGGCTAAAAAGACACCACTAAGTCAAATATGTTTAAAGTTGCAAAAGGTTAAATATATTTAAAATTCAGGGATTTAGAGTCTTTTGAATTTCTGTCTACAATGGATCTCTTTAGGGACCGTTATCATAACTGTTGAGAACTCTCATTTCACGAGTAGGAGTCTGATATTTCCTTTTTATGCAACTCCTTTTTTTTTCTTTGGTGGCTCAGGATCAGGCTCTGAGATGRGAGATAGAAGCCCTGTGATAGAGGGTTATTTTTGTCAATAGCAATCCTGGGTAATGAGATGTATCTCTTGGTTTCATTTGAATTTTAGAAGACGCTTCAAGTTATTTTTAAAAACTTTATCACGACTGTCTGAGAGGAAAGATAAGACAGAAAGGATGTGGAAACTTTTAGAAACACTGCTTGGGAGATGGATGAGATAAAGGGTCTGAGTGTAAGTGGGAGAATGAGCTGGTGTCATGCTAGGAACTGATAATATAAATAAACATAAATAAAATATAAATACAAATAAAATACAAATGCAATTAAAATATAAATATAACTATAAAGACATAAAATTTATAAAATATAAATATACAGGTAATTGGAGTATTAATTATTTCAGCAATTCTTGCTGCAATATGAGAAAWATATATATATCTTTCACAGCCCATTTCAGTTCTGCCAGCTCATGGCTCCCCTGGAAGAAGAGCAGGGAGAGAAGGGATCATTCACTGCTCACTTCCACTGAGGAGATGTGCTTGGTGTCAGCTGGTTCTGGGCYTTGGGAAAGGACAGTTTTCCCTCTAAATCCTCAGCTGGGAATACTCACTGAGCACTTCTAACTGGGTTTTTGTCACTGTTTATAGGATGACAGATAAACCATTGACATTAGTGTGAAAATTATCAATATCACAGGGAGTTTTAGTCACTTTTTACTTAAATTTCTGCTAAAAATAAATTTGTGTGCTCCAGTGGGGCCACTGGAGCTGCTGGTGGCTGCTGGCCAGTGGGACACTTACATTTAAGTGAAAATTAATTCAATTTTCGTTTCACTTTTCATTTTTTTCATGCAGCAGCTGTGGAAAACATGGAAAGGGYATTAATCCCTGATTTTGTTGAGAGGTGACAGTGTTTGTACAGGAGAGGATGCAAAGAYCTGTGCACAAATAAATAGAAATACACGCATGGAAGGCAGCACAGAACCCACCTGGGCTGTGCCATGATGGAAATRTCTGCTGGCTCCTCTGCTTAAATATCAGGGAGGTTTGGATATCAGGAAATGTTCTTCCCCCAGAGGGCGGTGGGCACTGCCCAGGGAATGTCCCAGAGCTCCAGGAGAGTTGGGACACCATCCCTAGGGATGCTGTTTTTATTGCTGGATCTGTGCAGGGCCAGGAGCTGGGATCATCCCTGGGTGTTGTCCCTTTCTCCTCAGGATATCCCATGGTTTTTACACACCAATTTATTCATGGATTAAACCAAACAGAGGTCAGATTAATTAAAGCATGAGACTAAAGAATGGTTTTCCTGGCCAGCCTTGCTCTGGGCTCCCTCCTGCCCAGGTCTGGCCAGCAGCTGGCCCCATCTCCATGTGCCAGTTGATGCAAGGAGGGATCCAGCTGGTTATTAATAACCCCAGACCTGTCAGACATTAAGCCCACACTCAGTAATGAGCACACCCTCCCTGGCAGACTCTCTTGCACAAAAAAAACCAGCCCCAAACCCCTCCATATATTAAATATACACTTGAGAAACAYGACCTAGCAGCGCTCCAGTTGCAGGCATATGCTGCTGAGAATATGCAGCAATTTCAGGCTCAATCATATGTTCTCCAAGGAAACCCACTGACACCTAATTAGGGACAAGATTACAAATGATAATGACAACATAATGAATTACAGAACCTTCATGACTTATTAGCASAGCTTCCTGCTCTGCAGCAAGGCGCTTGGATGGGATGTGAGGAGAGCTTTGAATGGCATTTGGTGGTGGCTTCCAAGGGAGGCCCCAGGGTGATGCCTTGAGGAGGCTGGCCTAGAACAGAGGCTGGSCAGAGTTAARGAGTAAAGGTGAGAATGATTCAGTGSCACAAAAGGTTCTGATTCACCCCARTTTTACAAAATCTCCTGATGCTGAAAAGGTTCTGATGGAGGAACAGAGGGGTGTTGGTGCATGAGRGGCTCCTGGTGATGCCTTGTGCYCTAGAGCAGAGGCTGGGCAGAGTYCCAGAATAAAGCAGGGATTKATCCAAAGGATCTCCTCCATGGATCCACCTTGGGCAGCACCAGAGCCCAGCCAGGGCTGCACCCAAGATGAACCAAAATGGCCCCAAAATGCACGAGCGCTCCCGGGGTCTCTGCCTGGGATCAGTTCTGCTCCATTTGCACCTTGCACTTCATTGTCCCATTCCAGCTTTAGCCCCTGCAGTCCCACCCTGCTTGTTTTTCTCTCTGCAGCCCACGGTGTTTGTGCTCTTGGGCTGAGATTTGGATCATTTGTCCTTGGTGCCCAGCTGGAGCAGGAATTGTTTTGTCTCCCTGCTCTGTGCACAGAGCTCACCAAGCCCTGATATGGAGCTCAGACCCACACACTAAAGCAGCACAGAATGTGAAACATAGAAAAGCCAAAACTTGAGGCATCAGGGGAATTATGAACTGGATACTTCTGGTTTTCTCAGGATGGCACAAGTTCTTGTGCCTGCTGTGGGTTTTATAAAGTTAGAGCTCAATGATCCTATGATGGGATTTCCTCAGCTTTTGCCATCTCTCTTGGTACCATGGTGTCTGCTTTCCCAGTTATTACATTTCCATKATCCCACATTTTCCTTTTAGCCCTAATTTATTCCATTGCCTTTCCTGCCATCACCTACAGGTTAAGAACACACAAATAAAATGGCAAAGGAAAGGAATTCTGGAGTTTTATAAAGCCAAGATTTCACTTCTTATCCCTGCTCTTTCTCCCCTTTACCATTCATTGGGTTTYAGGCATGGACAAGACCACAATGTAATAATTGTAGATAAAATGGAGACAAAAATCTCAGTGTTCTCTCTTCAGTCATAAAATTACTGTTGATTTTAAGGAAACCATATTTAACCCCTGGTATGCCCCCAAACGCCACAGGGGTGACCCAGGCAGAACTCTGTAATTTTATAATTATCTCCTACAGATAGTTYWGAATTCACTGCTGACTGGAAAAGTTGGGTTTCAGTTTGAACAGCTTAGCCAGGATTTCCTTAAGTCTTGCTAAGCTTTATTCACTTGTATAACTCAGCAATATCTTGGCAGAATTAGATACTGTGGTTTTCAAAACTGGAATTTGTTTCAGCCAAAAAAATGCATAGGTGAGGTTTGAAAGAAAAGGAGAAGCCTTTGCCTAAAAGACAGAACAGAGACCAAGGAATTTATAAATAATTTTCCTTCCAATAGGGTGTTWTGGCTAAGCAGACAAGAAATGTAATGAAAACTCAATAAATTAAAAGAAGTTTTGTATTTGTTCACCTCATTCAAAGTCAATTTAAACCCAATGTGTTTTACCCACAGGAGGAGAAAAAGTTGTTTGTCACTGGTGTCAAATGCAAGACCTCTGGTCATTTTAAGAGAGGTGAAACAGGAAAAAATAATGAAACCAGTACACTGAGCACAAGCAAAATATCAAATATCTGTGTGTGGTTCTGGAGAGTTGTTGGCAATGCTCTGGATTTTACTCTCCATGGAAACAAACTTTTTTTTTTTTTTTTTTTTTAATAAAAATTGAACCCTGAAGTCTCCCTTTTAATGAAATGTCACTCTCCTCTTGTGGAAACAAACCTTTGCAGGAAAACAATGCCCTGTGAGCCCTTCCTCTCCCTGATTTCTCTCAGGAGTGGGAGGAAAATCTTTTGCCCAATCCCATTTTTAAGTTTAGTTTTGCCCCCTGATTCCTGGGAAGTACTTGGCAGGTACTTTTCTATCATTATTCKTCCCTGACATCTGGGAGCCTCACCTGGCTTGCAGGGCTTGTCCTCATCTTCCCAAATCCAGAGTGACTTGTACAATTCCTGWGTCTGGAACACTGCATTTGTAACAATTATTAATTTCTACTTGAATTCTGTTATGAATAAATGGGAGTTAAGGAGCTGGCCCAGGATCTGGAGTTAACCCACAGTGGAACAGACTGTGGGGCTGGCATCAAAGAGAGCAAAGAGAGATCTGATTTAGAAAAAGGGATTATCACAGGCTTATTCTGGGGACATTACAAAAAAATCTTCAGAATTCTGTTCCAGGTTCTTAACCACACCTAAATTCCTGCTAAAAAAATAAATCTGTGTGCTTCTCCAGAGCCTCTTGGAGCCATTGGTGGGATAATTTCTGCCAGTTGTGACTTTAAAAAATATCTTTGAATTTCTTTTGCATAATATAAATCTATCTTAGAGAATGGTATTTCTAATATTTTTGTGTAGATTTTAGATCAAACACTTTGAATAAAAAATAATTTGGCAATTTGAGACAGGTTTAAAATCAGTTTGTCATTGTGGGATGGTTAGAACCATGTATSCAAGTGTTGGGCTGTGTATATAAAACTAAGGAAGAAACAAAGAGTTAAATAATAAGGATAAAGAAATGATTATTTGACCTTTTTTTTTTAAGGGGGGACGTGTGGTGTGAATTTTGTAGAAGMTAGTAATTATGATTTGGGTTATATGAGCTATGAAATTGTGTAGGCTGCAAAGCACCCAAACCCATCAAATTCCCTTTTGAGCCAGAGTGCCACAAATTCACAGAGGAGCAGATGTGATCTCTTTTCTAATGCACRTGAGTTACAAAAAAATTAAGATATCGAATTCTACTTGCTGGATTAGAAAATAGAAATAACTGGAAGAGTGTTCTGATATTCCAGGCACTCGAAACCCAAGAATTAAGTGTAAGACATTGATTTTTCCCTTCCAGTAAYTGTTGCTAAGAAAACGAGTTTATTCCACAAAAGGGAAGGGAATGGATGAATGTCTGCATGTCAACCCAGTCCTGTTGAAATATGTGATGGTTTATATTGATAAATAGATGGGCAGGGAAAGTCGGGAAACTCCAAGGCAGAATCAGTAATTTCCTTATGAARTAATGATTAGATTTCCCAAAAACACTCCCCTAAAAGGGTTTCACTGCAGTGCAATGAGGAGTTCAGAGCTGGGAGTCTGGGATACCTGCAGCCAGTAAAAAAGCAGGCTCAGACACCTCCAGGTGTTTGTTCAGCATGGTTTTTAATTCTGTTTTTACATCTGCTCTGCAACCTTCCAGGCTGCTCTCAGAGCTGAGGCAACAGCTCCAAATGGCTGGAGTGGAAAACATTATCTCTGATTCCGAGCTGGAAAATTGAACCAGCGGGTGAGCACAGGTAGGCAACTGCTTTATGGGAAGAGCAAATGGTTCTGTGATTGCTGAGGTAAAAGTGCTGCTGGAAACCAGAAATATGGAAGGAAATATATAAGAAACCAATCATGAGCCTTRGCAACTCCAGGCTCACAGTGCCTTTATATTGGAAAGAAGTAATTTTTAGGTGTGCTGGAAGATTTGCTGAGGYTCAATTTCCAGTTTTTATTTAGTCCTTTCATTCAGTCTATTGTGTTAAAAAAAATATATATATATATAAATCCCTCTGGCATGAATGGAGTGGTTTCTCCTTTCAGTTCTGTTTGTTAATCATTTCATTAAACACCCCAAATATTTAGAGGCTGAAAGGACACTTATTTCTGAGTGTGCAGCTGGGTGGGATCCAGGGCAAGGTAAGAAGATGCTTGAGAGATCCTCCTGAGTGAGGTTATTTTCCTGGCAGAGCTGCAGGGAGGGGTGGAATTCAGAGCCATTTTTGCAGCTTTTCTGATGGAACATTTCACACCTATTGCTGGGAAAAGAAAGAATTATTCAGCTTATGCTTACTGGAGCTGATGTATATCCTAAAATCAATTTAAACACCTCTCCTGATTGAGGAACTAGAGAGGCTTTACATGCATCTCAGTGTTTTATTACTGCTTCAATTTGCAAGGTTAATTTGAAAAACATGCCCTCAGCCTAATAATTGAGACTTTTTTTTTTTATTTACGAGGGTTCTTCAGTGATTTGTTTATTAATCCAATTGCAAACAGATGGTGGTGAGTTGGGTTTTGGTTTGTTTTTGGTTTTGKTTTTTTTTCTGGCTGTGTTTCTCTCCCATCTGACCTCATTGAGTGGTTTCCCAGTCAGCTGAGTGGGGAAAATTTGGGTTAGACTTGAGGTTCCAGAGAAACCCTTGAAAGGAGGTGGTTCGCGTGCAAAGATGGCCCAGGAAGATGATGATTAACAAAAAAAATAACACCTGAGATTTCCTTGTAGACACAGAATGGTTCACATCTGTTCCACAGCTGGGGAAAGGCTTTGTCAGAGTGAAGCTGAAAAACTGAAAAGTGACCAAAAAATTCCATTTTCTTTTCTGGTGTGTTTTGTGCTGTAACAGGAAACTTGGTGGCCGCAGATGCATCTCCCTTGTCCTCTCCAAATATTTTGCTAATTGAACAAACTGATCTTAAAATATTTAAGAGGAATTTATGCTGCATGAGGTGAAGTTGCTCCTGGAATAATTTTATTTGCTGGGTTTTTTTTTGGCATTACTTGAAGACAGATTGGATCAGAGAAGTCCAATCAATCTGGTACCTGAGCAATTTTACTTTATAAATGCAAAGCGCAGAATTGTTGAAATTCATCAATTTTTTTCCCCCTCATTAATACTAGAGGAAAAAAAAAMCCCAGTCATCTTTGAAAAAGTTCAATAATGTTTTATCTAATGAAGAATGCTCATGCCTCATTTATTTCTGGAAAATTCCTTCCCTATTAAGTAGCTGGTAGTTTTTAATTATAATTTTTCTTTAACAACTGGGTCTTTCTAACATTCATCCTATTATTATTATTATTATTATTATTATTATTATTATTATTATTATTATTATTATTATTATTTTAAGAACCAGGCCTTTCCACCATTTCATTCTTGTGCTATTATTATTATTACTATTATTATTATTAATAATAATAATATTAATATTTTAAGAACCAGGACTTTCCACAATTTCATTCTTGTGCTGCTATTATTATTAATAATAATAATAATATTTTAAGAACCAGACCTTTCCATCATTCATTCCTGTGCTCTTAGTATTAATATTTTAATAACCAGACTTTTCCATCATTCCTCCAAGCTGGTTTTTGCAAGGACACAGAGGTGACAGCCAGGACAGGTGAAGGGTGGTTCTGGGAAAGGTTTTTCTGGGTATTTTTGCAGGAAACCCCTCTGAGCTGGGAATTTGGGTTGGTGTTGAGATTTCCTGCTCTGAGATGCATCATTGTTTGATTTTTCTGTCTTTTGAGAGTTGCAGTGACTGTGGGATGTTTTATCTTCCCATAAATTTAAATTACTGCTTTCCCCAAGCAGCCACAGCAGATTTCTAAGAAGGGAACTGCTGTGACCTCGGTGGGTTTGCTCAGAGTGTTTCACCAGCCATTAGGGGAGGTTTATGATTTAATCCATTTTCAACTCTTCCTGTAAGTACTTATATTTTCCACTTAATTGTATCCATTTGATCCTCAGCAGTCCTTCAGGAGACAAAGTTATTGGACCATTATCTAGTCATGAGGCATTGATTTGTGCTATATAAAGAATGTATGGATCTTGCTCTTTTCAAATGGGAACACCTCTTTGTTCTTGATCTTRTAAATGGGAGAAGACTTTTCCCTCTGTGAACTTCAGGCTGAAATCTGTCCAGATCACAATTTTAATTTTTTTTTAACAATATGCTTCTTATAACACCCTTAGAAATGGGTTTGGGATTTTCTTTGTGACCTTTGAATGATGATATTTAGAGTCTAATGAAGTGATGTGCCTAAAAAAAGAGGATAAGGGCTGTTTATGGGATGGAATTGGATTTTGTTCAAAAAACATTGTGTTAAARGGGAGTTGCCAGTGGATGTGACTGAGGGGATTGGCAAAACTGGGTAAGCATTTCTGAAGGTTGGTGTCTGTGGTGCCTCCTCAGCACCATCAGCTTCACAAGGGTGAGCCACAGCTGCAGTGAGTCCTGAAAGAGTGTCGGGAGCTGTGACATCCCCCTGCCCCAGGAATTCAGCTCAGAGATCAATCCCCAGCTGGGACATCCCCTGCACTCAGCTGCTTCCCCAGGGCACTCCCTGCCCTGGCTGCAGGGACAATCACAATGTGCTTTCCCACTGCTTTAGAGCAAATGTGGGGTGTCATTTCTATCCCGTGTGAGGGTGAGGTGCTGGCAGGGCTCTCATATCTTACCCTCATCAGCTGATGACCAAGAATTTGTCTTACAGGTCCACTTACACTGGAAATTTGTCTTACAGGTCCACTCAAGTCAGAAACTGGTGCTGGTGGTTCCTCACCCTCCCAAGGAGCAATTCCTGTCCAATCTCCCATCCATCCCTGCCCTCTGGCAGTGGGAGCCATTCCCTGGCTCCTGTCCCTCCATCCTTGTCCCCAGTCCCTCTGCAGCTCTCCTGGAGCCCCTTCAGGCCCTGGCARGGCTCTGAGCTCTCCCTGGAGCTTCTCCTCTCCAGGTGAGCCTCCCCAGCTCTGCCATCCTGGCTCCATGAGCAGCTCCTAGGCCGCCTCTGGCCTCTCTCCAGCAGGTCCATGTAGGCCCTTCCTGAAAATAAATCCCCTAAAATCACAGTTTGAATTAATGGGGTGGAAGAAGCAATCCGTGTCCTGAGCTGATGGTTGCAGTGGGAAGAATGGGAATCCATGAGGGAATCCCCTCTTGGATGGCCAAATTGATGGGCACAGGCTCACCCTAACAAAGCTGAACAAGGAGCAGAGAAGAACAGGGATGTGTCAGGCTGAAAGGGCATCTCCAGCCCTGCTGCCTGTGGGAAAGGATTTCTGTGAAGGGCAGGGAGCAGCGCTTGAAGGAAAGGAAAGGGCTCCCTGGGCCTCCTGAGATTGATGGGAATGCTCATCTCCAGCTTGTGACTAATTAACGCTCACCACAAATCCTCTGATTGTCTTTGCAGGCTCTGCAGCATCCCCAACCCTTCCCAGCCATTTGTTCCTCTGCCTGTCTCTGAGTTAATAGCCAGCAAATCCATTTGCTGCTCCCCTGKGATTGCTCAGCCCGTGGCACACCAGGCTGGGGTTTGTTTAAGGCATTGGGAGTGATGTTCCTGGTAATATTTCTCCTGCTGAGGTGGCACTGAGAGGCCACAGGCAGAGCCTGAGCTAATCCTGCCTGGCACTGGACRTGGGCACCATTTCCAGTTAATGCAAGGCTGGGCATATCCATGTGGTGATGGTGGAATGTTGCAGTAAGCGTATAAAAATTAAAAGAAAAATATAAAAATTATAAAGAAAAATATCAGGACTGTGAGGTCTGTCACAAGGGTTTTTGAGATGAAGGAAGAGACGTAGATCCAACTCCATGATCAGAAGGCTTGATTTATTATTTTATGATATATACATCTATTAAAACTATACTAAAAGAAAAAAGCAGGAGAGCTTTTCAGAAGCTGCTAGGCTAGGCTAAGAATAGAAAAGTAAAGAATGAAAACAAAGGAGCTCTCTCCAACTCTGTCTGAGAGAATTCAGTCCTGGATTGGCACTAACTAAAAACATCCAAGATGGGCCAATCCAGATGGACCTGTTGCATTCCACAGCAGCAGAAACCTATTGTTTACATCTTGTTGCTGAACTTCTCAGCTTCAGCAGGAAAAATCCTAAAGAAAGGATTTTAGTGAAAAGGATGTCTGCGACACAGGCCTGCTCTGGCTGGCCTGTCATTTCTGCTAAGCCAAGGTATCCCTCTGCAATTCCCATGTGGAAGCAATCCTGGTGTGAGCAGTTCACTAACATAACAATCTATTCCTGGGGGAAAACAACCAGCACCTGGATAAACTGTTTGTACACCCTTAGAAAAATGAAAACTATCTCTCACAAACAACTTTTCAGCAGGTACACACCGGGTTGGAGTGACCAACAAATACAGATAACAACTTGTTACTGACCAATAAAGTGATTGGCAAGAGAGCTCCTGACCAATAGGAGTCACACACAGCTCTGTAAAAATGGATAAAAAAGGAGTTATGTGAGTAAAGAATGGGCTTTTAATTTATTTTTATATTTATTAATTTATTCCCAGAGTGGAATCTCTGGAAGTGTTCCAAGAGTGAGTGGATGTGGCACTTTGTGATTGCATTCAGTCAAAGGTTGGAATTGATGATCCTGGAGATATTTTCCAGCTTTAATGATCCCAGGAGTCTTTGRTTGTGTGGACCACGGGGACATCACCCCCAGCACAACTCTGGTTAAGGATGGAGTTACAAAAGGAAGATGAAACAGTCCCTGCTGCGAGCTTGGCTCAGTTTGTGCAGGGGATTATTTGTGCAACCCCATCCTTATCCTTCAGTTCAGCCCATGCCCTGTCCCAGGAGAGTCTGTGATTCCTGCCCTCCCTGTGCCACTGCCACCTCTTGCTCACTTCCAGAGCTAACCTGTTGTCACTCCTGCTTTCTCAGGCTATTTTTAGAAGAGGAAGGTGAGTTTAGGTGYTTTTGTGGTGTGTGAGATGGGTAATGGCTGCATTTGTCCTGTTGTGCTTCGAATGCATCACAGGAATTTAAAAATATTACCARTATTCCCAGGCATGCACATTTCTCCAAACACATCCTGATAAATTATTCATGTTYCATGTATTTATTATGCCCTTGTACAGGCACACCAGTAAAGTGAATCAYGTTTTTAGTAAAAGCAATATTATTTAATGTTCTTCCTCCTTTGCCTTTATCMCTAATTTTGAGAATGTCCTTGCACAGTTCAGCTGGGATTGGGATTTAACTGGGAACTGAGACTTCATGTGCTTTGGAGCTCATTTGATTCTATTAATGAGTGTTTCTGCTTGGTTCTTCAGGACAAAATGCTCATAATAAGAAGTATCACACAGATTTGGTCCCTGAATTGCTGAATTTCACAGAATCAAGGAAGGGAGCACAGGGATCATCCAGTCCAGCTGCTGGCCCTGCCCAGGACACCCCAACAAWCCCACCCTGTSCCTGGAGCATTGTCCAAATGMCATTTTCTGCCTAAAATCCATCATTTTGACCCACTTGCCTCCCCCAGTGCCTCTGTACCCTGTGGATCTCATAAGCAATGCCCACCAATCCATATCCTCCTTCCCCAAGCTGAATTTTCTGCTTTCCAAAATCCTCTCTGTTTCTAAATTTGCGACCAATGTTGCTGCTGCACTTTTCTAGGTTGTTGTTTTTTTATCTGGAGTTCTTTAATTTGCTAGCAGYGCAAATATGTCTCTAACCACTGTCTGAACTCCAGCTGACAGCACCTTATGYTAATGTGGCAAATAATAAAACCACTTTGTTATCAAGCAAATAATTTGAAATCCATAAAGGAGAATTCATTATAATCTGTTGTAAAAGCAATGAGAAAAGGAAGGCAGCTTTTCACWGGGCCATAAAACATGGCAGGTGGAGCTCACCTCCCAGCACCATCACCCAGGAGTAAACCATGCCATAAAATCAGCCTTGCCATCCTTAATTGCTTAATTAACACTGGATTTTGAAGCAGGATTTTAATACAAGGCGCTGCTAAGCAGTGCAGAGATTCACCTGAGATAAAATGTAGGCAAGTGAAGTAATTTTTAATTTGTTTACAGCAGACCTTGTGTCAGCCTTTCCTGCAGCTGGCATTGCAAGGACCAGCTTTGGCTCCTGATTGCAGCCATCACAGGGCAGGACAAGCCAGAATATTCTGGATTTCTGAGCTGCCACCCTCCCAGGGCATTTGTCTGGAAGAGTGATAGCATCAGCTTGGAGCAGCAGGGATATTTTTAGGGGAATATTCATTTATTACTCCATGGTGTCACCATAGGATGGCATCCAGGGATCCAGGAACAGACACCAGAAATGGGACCCAGATAAAAAGTGTCTTCAAATGTGGAGCTTAAATTAATTCAGTAATTAATTAAGTGCTAGGGGGTCTTTTCCTGAGAGGAGCTCTGTGTGRTGGGGCTCTGGTTGTATTTGTGGAACTGAGATGGAATCTCACAAAGTTATTCCCTAAAATTCCCTGAAAAGAAATTGTGGCCAGGTGGGAATCAGTCTTTTCTCCCAGGTAACAAGAGGAAACAGCCTCAAGTTTGCTCCAGAGGAGGTTTAGATTGGATATCAGGAAAAATTCCTTCACCAAAAGGACTGTCAAGAGCTGGAACAGGCAGGGTTGGAGTCACCATTCCTGGATGTGTTCACAAAATCTGTGGATGTGGTGTTTAGAAACACAGGTTAGTGGGGAACCTGATGATTTGGAACCTTTCCAACTGGAATAATTTTGTGATCACGACTTGGAAAGGCCGTGCAACACGTTACACTTTAATTTTCCTTTGCTCGTGTTTGTGGTGGTTTGGCATGTGGTGCTTGGGTGTGGTTTTGGTTGGGTGTGGTTTTGGTTGGGTGTGGTTTTGGTTGGGTGTGGTTTTGGTTGGGTGTGGTTTTGGTTGGGTGTGGTTTTGGTTGGGTGTGGTTTGGCTTGTGGTGTGGTTTGTTGTGGTGTGGTTTGGTTTGGCTGTGGTTTTTTGGGGTCTTTTCTTGTGTTTGTCGTTTGGTTTGTGGTGGTTTGGTTTGGTGTGGTTTGGTTTGGCTGTTGTTTTTTGGGTTCTTTGCTTGTTTTTTTTGATTTTTTTTGTTGTTTTGGGCACAGAGAACCCAGAGACTGTGAAAAGAAGGCTCAGGCTGTCCCACACCTGTCCCATTTTACAACGTTCCTGCTCAGTGGTCCCAGTGCCTGGGTGACACAGCCATGTGTCAATGTCACTGCCTCGGTGCCAGCTCAGGGATAATCCATGGATTTACAGGTGACACTCTCCCAGATGGGAACATTCCTCTGACTGATGGGTTACTGCTCCTTTGCCACTTGAAATTAAGCAAATCAATTAGCTCCAGGTTCTGTGTGGAGGGAAATGCAGCTGGGATGGGAGGTRCATTCCCATCAGAGCTGTGGGGGCTTTGCAAAAATTCCAAGTAACCAATTTAAAGTGCAGTTCAGACCATCCTTTTCCAGCTATCCTGTTTCTTCCAGTTCTGCAGTTCCTACTTTCTTGAGCCACTTATGAAAATAACACTTTACTGATTGGTAAAGGATGGTTGCAGAAAACAAAAAAACATTTTAATTATTTATTTACTTATTTATTGTAATAGTAAACTTATTACAGGCTYGTAATGATGAAATTAACCAAATTTGATCTATTATTTTCGAAATTCCAGGAGATTTTTTTGATTCCATGAATAAGCCATGAAATAATTATCCAGCCTGGTGCTTTCCTCCTGCTCTGGGGGAGGCAACTTCAATGGGAATTACTGGGCTGGTGGCTGCAACGAGGCCACCTGCCCACAGGTGACACCTCTGCCTGTGCCCAGGGACAGTCCAGAGAATGAATGACTTGGTTGTGTGGCAAAATAAAATCCACTTTTATTTTTCCCAGTTTCTGAGGCAGCTCTGCTTAAAAAGAATACATTTATAGGAGGTAAAACCATGGTAGCACTTTATTTATTTACTTTATTTACTTATTTATTTATTGAGCTTTATTATGAAATGCAGAAGGTGTAGGATCAGAAATTTGGCAATCCATGGAGTACAGGCATGTGAGCATCAGGAATTCTCTGAAATCCCATTGCAGAATTGGAAATTCCAAAAGAACAGCCAGGAGCCCAAGAGGGGCATTGGTTCCAGGCCAAGCTCCCATCACTTTCTCCCTGTTAGCCTCCTATGGACACGTTCTTGAGCCCAAAATAAAAATACTCTGGGAATAAAATGTTCTTTTGCAGGTTCCCTGTGCTCCCCAGAAGTGAAAAATGAGGGAAGACCAAGGACATGAATTCCTACCTTTTCCTTTGACTGTGTGAAACCCACCTGACACCAAAATTCCTTTTCTTGCAGTTAAAAATGCATCTTTTTCTATGCTGCTCTTGGAAGCACATTCCAAAGGAAAATGTTTGGATTGAAGAGTTGAAAAATAATTATTTGTTTTCCTGCAAGACACCCTGTGCAATCTAAGCAAATAGAAATAGCACTCCTAAAATAGGAACTATTGTTTCTATTTGTGCTGCTTCATCAACTGAACCACTTCATGATCCTGTTTCTTTATCAAGGAGACATTTAAATGGAGGAAATGATTTTTAATACTAGGGCAGAAATTAATTTCATGCATCTGCTGGCAAATGCCTACTATCAAGAACYGAGTAAACAAACATTTGCACATCTGCTCCTGCTCTGTGACAACAGGATTCAAATTAGAAAGGAAGCTGGGGTTTGCTTTTTAACTTTCTAAAGGCTGTATTTGCCATTTAAAACGTTGTGAAGTGCAGTAGAAGAACAGAACGTGATTTTGTAGCCAGGATGAGGTAGAAAAACGTCCTTGGTGGTGATATTATGAATCTTTAGTGTGAGCTAAATTTTAAATTTAGTGTCTTTTAGTTTGGTGTTTGAGCAAGTCCAAGTCCTGCACTTGGGGTTATTGGGAGAAGTGTCTCCAAAGATGTTCCTCACTTCTTTTTTTTTCTTTTTTGGATTTGGGTGGTGAAATCTGAGGTAGAAAATCAGTCTCATTCAGGCTGTTCTCATTATTGGAAATGTCCTGTTCTTGGACAAGCTGGAGCCACAAACCTGGCAAATTCCTGAGGTGGAAAGGCAGAGGAGCTTCTGCTGCTGCTGGAGGTGAGAGCAAGCAAAAAGCAGCAGGTTCTGAAGCTTTTAGGAAGTTTCTAGGTCTTTCCATGGCTAATTTTGTGTGTTATAAAGGTATTGAGTGAGTAGAAACAGCTCAAAAGTGCTGGTGCGGGCTGAAATAAAAATCTCATTAGGTCACACAGACCAAATRGATTTGGTCATAGAATTATGGAATTTTTGGGGTTTGAAGGGAGATTAAATCCCATCCCATTCCACCCCTGCCATGGCAGGGACACCTCCCACTGTCCCAGGTGCTCCAACCCCAATGTCCAGCCTGGCCTTGGGCACTGCCAGGGATCCAGGGGCAGCCCCAGCTGCTCTGGGAATCCATCCCAGCCCCTCCCAGGGAACAATTCCTTCCCAATAACTGATCCCAGCCTGCCTCTGTGAGTTTGAAGCAATTTTCCCTTTCCCTAGTCCATCTCTTGAGAAAGCTGCTGGCCAAAAGGACTCATTTGGGGAAGTTTTGGCTGTGTCCTGCCTGGCTCTGTTTGCTTTCTCAAGTGTCAGATGCCACACAAGGGTTTTCAGGCTACAGGGGAAATGGTCTCTGAAGAGCATTTTGCCTAAATACTTCTGCAGTGTGTGCTGAAGGGAAATTGAATTTCCTTTGGCTGTAGCTTTACTCRTGGAGTGTGTTTTGGATGTGGTGACATTCCAGGAATAGCCATAGAGGCACCAGAAAAGATGGGAATGACTCCATAGGGAGGMTTGTGCCAGACAGCTGATTACACACTATAAATAGAGATTTAAATTTGCTTTAAGCAGTCTGTGGAAGGCATCATTTAAATCAGTCACAGACACATGCAGTATAGGCATAATAACATATTTTAGCTCTGACAGTGACTGGAGTTAATTCTCAGGTTGGATTTTTTGACATCTGGCTCCTYGCAGCACATCCCAAAAAAAAAGTCCTAACGAAGCAAGAACTCTGATCATGTTCAACAACTGGAGCTGAAGAGCAAATAAACCTTTGTGGCAGGAGCTGTACATCCTTGGCTSTGAGCTCCTGGGTGCAGGCCACTGGTTAATGGCATTGCTTAAAGAAAAGCAGGGGGAAAACCCTCCCCAAATCTAAACCAGTTCAAAGGTAACACTGTTCTCATACCCTCAAAACCACAGAGAATAGAGAACAGATKATAAGATTGATTATTTTGAAGGTGCAATTGATGCTTTTAAGATGCACTCAGGAATTCTCCTGGTTTTCTTGTTTACCTGTGTCCTTTTAATATAAAACATCACAGAAGGTAAATAATGGATCAGAGGTGTCATTCCCAGAATTTCAATAAGCAGGAAAACAGAACAGAGCATTTTTTTTTTGCCCATTAACTGCAGTAGGAGCAATTCTACTTCCCTTGAAGTCAATGAGACCTTTCCCATTATCCACAGCCCAGATCTCACCCTGAGAATTGCTGAGGTAGAGTCTAATAGAAAACCTGTTGGAGCTGATGGAATTTCTCCTGATTTTAGAGGATTTTGCCTCAGGCCCAGGATGGACAGGATGCTAATATTACATCAGTGGTGACTCAAACTGCTGAGCCCTCCTTTCCTTGCCCCTAAACAATAAAATACAGTTTGTTGGCAACAAGGAGACAGATTTTTTCTGGGCTCTTGTGAACCCTCTGACTCTGCCTTCAGAGGAYGCTCTGTATTGTTTTAATTTAACCCCAAAAACTCATTGATAGTTGCACATTGTACACAAAAAAACCCCTTGCATTTCAGCCATCCCAATTGGGCACAAGAAAAACAGAAAAAATATTTTATTTCCAAACAAAAAGCACCAAATCTTAATAGGAAAAAAAAAGGTCAGGCACAAATGTCTTGAATGAAAATAACTGGTTTTGGATGGGTGAAACAGAGCATGGAGTAAATCTCCTCAAATAAAATCCCAGCACTCTGGAGGATTAGCTGCATGCTCTGTTTCCCCCTCACAAATGTGCCATGGAGTGCTGGGCACCCCCCTTCTCTGCTGGAGTCAAGGTGTGTTATCTCCCTGATGCAGATACAGCCCCTCCTTGACAACCTGTTGAACTTCAAATTGTACTTGTTTATTAGAGGYGACAAAGTGATTCACACTGCTGGAAAATAATAATAATATTTTTTCCTACAAGCAAATGCAGCTGTGTGCTAGATAGAGCAAAACGTGATGTGTTAATTAATTTGAAGCCCCTCTTTTATACTGGCTGTAACTGAATTATTGAATTGAAAATATTATTTTTATTGATTAATTAATCAAAATTAATTGAATTAAAATATTGAATTGCTGAAAATATTAAAATATTGAATTAATTGAATTAAAATATTATTTAATAATAATAATTGATTAATTAATCAAAATTAATTGAATTAAAATATTGAATTGCTGAAAATATTAAAATACTGAATTAATTGAATTAAAATATTATTATTATTATTATTATTATTATTATTATTATTATTATTATTATTATTATTATTATTATTATTATTACAATGAAAAATATTATTGAACAAAGCAAAATTGCATTTTGTTTAGTTTCCTGCTTGGGAATTTGGATGCTTTGGGAGCTGAATGTCATTCCAGCCCCCAAGAAAGGAGCTTTGTCACCCTGCAGGGATGAGCAGGTTATTTCTCACTCCCTACCTGCTCTGAGGTATTGAGGGAAAACCTGTGCCAGAGTCATGTAGGAAAACAGGAATCTGCTGTGAAATTCTGGTGTCTTACACAAAAATTGACCTTTCCACAGGACTAAATCAGGAGAAGTCAATGAGAACAAGGCACAGAACATAATTTGTCACTCTCCAGAGCCTGGCTGTGCCCACAGCTGGAGCAGCCTGGGCTGTCTCCATCCYGGCACCTGGGAAGGTGACAGAAGTCAGGGAAGGAAGGTGACAGAAGAGATTAAAGGCTGGCAGGAGGGCATGGGAGGGATGTGATGCTTTGCTTTGAGAGGAGAAACCTGAGCACTGTGACTGAGTTACAAACCCATGAATTTTCAACAGATTGCACTTTATTATTATTTACCGCCATTACCGCCATTACCGCCATTACCGCCATTACCGCCATTGTCACTATTGTCACTATTGTCACCATTGTCACTATTGTCACTATTGTCACTATTGTCACTATTGTCACTATTATCACTATTATCAATATTGTTATTATTATTATTTCTCTGTGTCCAGATTTTAAAACACGTCACCTTTCTGTATTTTCCTATTTTGCACGTTACCTTTATAAACCGCACACGTAATTTTTCTCTTTAAAGCAAACCTGCGTGCCCGGAGGCTGGGYTTGGGAGTAGTTAAATTAAATTCTCTTTTCATGGTGAAATAAGGGCAGTGGAGAGGAATGCTTAAAGAAAGGAGCTGTAAACCCRTCAGGACATTATCTGCCTCCTAGGTTTGACCTCACAGCAGGGCAGCTAAATCCATCCAGCAACTAAATGATTTTACTCTATAAAAGTCTTTGGAAATAGATTTTATCTTTTTTCTTTTTTACTTTTTCCTTGGGARCATAGCAGAGGGATTGATTTTTGGAAAGCAAATAAGCTCCACAGTCTAAATTATGTTAATTACTGAGCAAAATGCCAATATTAGAGGCATTTAGGCCAACTTATGTGGAGATGCCCTGCTAAAACTCCTGCCCTCTTGTAGTTAAATATGCATTGAACACAGATTTAAGGAGTAGTTTAATGAGGGTTTTTTTTCCCAGAAAATGGGATTGGATTTTAGAGAAAATGGTTGCATAAGGAGGGTTAGATTAGTGATTTGACCCAATTAACCTACCCAGTGTTATTCTAGATATTTTCTTTCAACCTCATCCTGTTTTTTGCAGACTAGGAATATTCATGGGGAATTTCTGGGAGGAAAAGAATTTATGGGAGGAAAAGAATTTCTAGTTCTCCAGACTAGGAATATTCATGGGGAATTTCTGGGAGGAAAAGAATTTATGGGAGGAAAAGAATTTCTAGTTCTCCAGACTAGGAATATTCATGGGGAATTTCTGGGAGGAAAAGAATTCCTAGTTCTCCAGTCTAGGAATATTTATGGAGAATTTCTGGGCTGGGTTTTGGTCAGTGCTTCTTCCTGGAAACTGAGAGGGAAAAAGTGGGAAAAATGGCAGAGTGAGCAAAAGAAAAAAGCATCAAATGAACCCAGTCTGATTTGCAAACAGAAAGGGAAACTTGGCCAAATAATTCAGTGCACGAGCTGGAGCAGCTCTGAAGGGTTATAACTTGTGTAACTGGGATTTATGTAACTTGTAATTCAAGCTGACACCGACTTTGCCACCACCAGGAGGGTCATTCTGAGCTGTTCTTGAGCAATCTCAGCACTGAGCAAACCATCCCTCATGCCATGGATTTCATGTTTACAGCTGACACCCTGCTGAAAAAAATAGCTTTAATTTTGGGGAGAATCATAAAAAAAAAAAAAGAGAGAGAGTTCTTTGTTGGTTGTCAATGTCAAATTCATCTTTTGTGTCTCTGGGTGCTTCTGAGGGCGGTGTCTGAGTTTTGGAGTTTTGTTCCAAATTCCTGTTTGTGTTTTGGATCTTGTTTGAGAAGCCAGAGCCAAAACCCAAGTGCTGCTGTTCAGTGCTGTCCTGCACCACTGGTTTTTGTCATTTGAGGATTGCAGAGGATTTTCTCCTGGTTTTTGGCATCTGTACACGGGCTGCCCAAATCAAGGGCYGCGAGTGTGCGCAGCAAAATTAACAGAACTGAGTCCAAGCTAAAATATGAGAGAAAAAAAATCCAATATTGATGGAAAGAGCTCCTAATTTTCCCAGAAAGTTTGTCTGGAGCATTGCCATGCTGCTTTAATCCTCATGCCCAGAGCCCAGGCAAAGTGAGAGCTGGGWTGGAAATGGTTTTTCTGGAGAAACCTTCCCCCAGTCTCCACCACTGTTCTCCAGCAACTCTGCAGCTCCTCATGTCTGCTTGGTTGGATGGAATTTTACACAAMTCTGGATGACATCAAGCACAGAGCTGATTCAGGGGCTGTTCTTTGTCACCCAGGACTTTTTTGGACTCACCCTTCTCAGTGAAAGTCGAATAAATCCCAAATATTTTGGATTTCACAGAGATGTTTTGTGAGCTCTCCTGCCAAGCTTTACAGGTGACAGCAGAAGTGTCCAGCTCATTTCTGAAGATTTGTGTGCCTGGATATTTGGGTTAATATGTTGCATATATTTAAATGGCAGCCTGGATAATGTAATTCAGGAAAGTTGAGTGTGGTTTATTAGAAATATTTGGTGATAAATTATTTATTGAGGGAACTAAGTCAATTTGGAGCTCCTTGTCTGTAAACCATCCAAATATTGATTTTTAGAAATTATTGTACTAATGAGCTAGAGCRTAATTTATCAGAATACCATGAGGAACTGTGCAGCTAATAATGCTGTTTATTAGCCTGATATAATCAAATTCATGTTCATGTAACAGCAACATCATAAAGGTAAGAATTATGAGTGTGCATTGAGGAAGATTGGCAGAAAAAAAWWWTT